>DWEM01001038.1:0-15709 GCA_018245935.1 Agara belti belti | reverse complement strand
AAAAAAAGGTAGAAGAAAAAAATGCTTTAAAATCTCAATTAAGAACTATGCAAGAACAACTTGCGGAAATGCGAGAAAAATATGTGCAGCTATGCAATCGAATGGGACATGAGTCCGAGACCATAGATAATGACGGTGCTTCTAGTGATGTGGAACAGAACGACGATCCTGTACCTAAATTGGAACCTGCATCACCTGTAAAGGAATTACCACCTGTAATGCCAATTACGAATAATACTACACCGAACATGCTCTCTCAAGTGATGAGTAAAATGATGTCAGCTAAGATGCATGCTCATACAACGGCACACCCCCATCTTCCTCCTGGGTTTAATGGTACGTTACCAATGATGCCACACCTTCAACCGCCTGATCATATGCACCCACCGCATCCGCATCAACACCTAAACAATGCCGCGGCTATGTATTTAAATGTAAGCCAAAAGTTATTTCTAGAACAAGAAGCACGGATGAAGGAAGCAGCAGAACACCAGCAAAATAACCAACAACAAAGGCCACAGTCCAATCAACATTCTCCTCAACAGCGACATCACGGGCCGACACCGAAGCCACTGCCACTTTCCTCCGAATTAGCTGATCGATTAGATGCTTTACGGGGTAACCAAGGCTCTGTGGGACCAGTATCAGGAGCAGATCTTGAGGGTTTGGCTGAAGTGCTTAAAAATGAAATTACTGCATCGTTGGCGAGCCTCATAGATTCAATAGTGACCCGTTTTGTGCATCAACGTCGGATCATAGGCAAGCAATCGGAAGCGGCTGCTGCAGCTGCCGAGCAGCTGAATAAAGATTTGATGCGGGCGACGAGGATGCTCGATAGAAAATCACCGATACCGAAACCACCTGAGAGGCCGCCGGGACAAATGCCAGGTAATCCACCTATTCACCATCCTGGCGCCCCCAATGGCGTTCCATTTATGACACACAATCCGATGCTAATGAATATGAATGGACCTCGTGCGCCAAGCGGCGCGGCGTTTCCGCTGCACCATGAGGCGGGCGGGCCCGTACACGGAGCTCATGTGCGACCTCCAACAGGAATGTTCCAGACGCCGCCGAAGCCAATGGGCCCGATGTATGGAGCGATGAACGGACACTTCGAACGTGAGCCGAACCCTGAGCAGAACGAGGCTCTCAGTCTGGTGATGACGCCGAAAAAGAAGCGGCATAAGGTGACTGATACTCGTATCACGCCACGCACCGTCAGCCGCATTTTGGGAGAGGGCGTGGGCCACTCACCCGAGAGTAAATTTCCCGAATCACCCTCGCCGCGCCCTTATCCGGGAGGCATGGCGTTACCGACTTCTGTAGCGATACCGAATCCGTCGCTGCACGAGAGCCAAGTGTTCTCACCGTACTCGCCTTTCTTTGGCGCGGCTGGCGGCTTGGCTCGATCCCCGCCAGCGCCAGAGCGCGACTCGCCACCGCTGCCGCACGCGCCAGCGCTGCTGCATCCTGCTCTGCTCGCGGCAGCACACCACGCGTCCCCGGACTACATGCGCCACCACCACGCCCATGCGCCGCACCATGGAGGCGCGCCTCACCACCCTCAACACATGGATGCTCAAGACCCACACTCCGACTGCAACTCTACAGACGTAGCATACGACGGAGTTCCGCCTACTATATCCTTTTCAATCAGATAACCTATACATTTTTTTTACAGGAAACTAATAATCACTTAAACATAAAGAGTTAGAACTCGACCAAGTAGTCAAGTGGTAATTCAACACAAATCAAAACCTTACACGCGAACGCCCATATCTTATTTCTGTAGTATTTAACCTTACGACCGCCACCGCCTACTTCCTACTTAGTAGTTAGATATTACACGACTCTGGAAGCCTCACAACTGCTGCGGTTTCTACGTTTCACAATACTTGTCTAGTAAGCCCATGCATAAAGGAAAGGGCCTTTCAAGCTAAATTATACTTACTTTGTCCTTCTACGCAAATGAATGAAGTATACCATAAATGTCTCAGGATGCGTCATATAATTTCTCTGATATAAAGTAAAACGCAAATTAAGCAGGTTATTCATAAACACAAAAACAGATTTTTAATTATAGCATATTTTTTGTTCCTATTCAACATTCAAACACTAAAAAGTTTTACGAAACATAATTCCTTGTATAAAATTAATAGAAAATCCATTTGATATCATACTAACGCAGTACAAATCGAACAGTATAACAATTACAAACAACATGAAAATACGTGACTTCTGCAGTGATATAGGCTAAGGTATACTTTATAAGATTAGATGGAAACGGATTAAGACTTTGTGGTGCTTCGCATTGAGCGTACGTAATGGAAGGATATAATCAGATTTACGCAACCGTTTATCTAGCACGGCTTTAGATTTCTTAGCTTAGTTTGATTTGTGCTATTTCAAACACGCATTCCAACAATCGTGCTATACACAAAACGTAGCTACATGTAAACCTACATAATTAATTTCAACAAAGAACTTTCTTGCATCTCGTTGTTTAGTTGCATAGTTTTTAGATGAATTTCTTTGAAGTAATTCCCGATAAAACTAATAATACTAAAGTATGTATTTTCCCCGAAAACACGACAACTTGTATGCTCCCGTAATCCATACGATTGAAGGTTATTAAAAATTTTCCTTTTTCGAAACTCGTTAGTGTTATCTCATTGGTCAATAACTTTTAATTGCTGGATATTTAAAAGTTTGGATTACACTCGCGAGCCCATACAGTTCATTGAGTTATCGCTTACCTTGAAATGGAATACCTTTATTGTTTGTACATCACAGATATTAAATACACCAAACATTACAATTCTAGAACCCGATAATGCGAGTACCATTCATGCAATTTTTTTATAATCATCAATGGATAAGACTAACGAAGACTAAGTGTTATAAAAAGTAAAGTTAGTAAATTGACTAGTTTTGGAATAATGTGACACCTACATTTGTTTACTTTCTTTTTTCGATTTATTATTTTTTGTGATGTCACGAATTACCAATATACCTTGACTCCTGTGTACTCATCGACCCTGACGCCGATGCACCTGCGTAAAGCGAAGCTAATGTTCTTCTGGGTCCGGTACCCCAGCTCGGCGGTGCTCAAGATGTACTTCCCGGACATCAAGTTCAACAAGAACAACACCGCCCAGCTCGTGAAATGGTTCTCCAACTTCCGGTAAGTCAATTTTATTTTTCTTTATTTTACTTACTAATGTATGGAGACAGTCATATGATCATTAAAAAAGGAATTTTATTAAATTCCAATTATTTATAACAATTCTGTTTGTAATCATTATTAAAATGTATTTTAATCACGTTACTAGATACAGCTAGCAGATCCTTGGAAATCGAAATAAAGTTTATTATTACCATCGCACTGACTTGGTCCAGGAAAATGTAGCTAACTAGAACGTTCATATCCACACTCAATTAATTATATTTCCGGCAGAACAGTAATAAGACTTGCCTTATAATAATAATAATAGCTGCGAATTAATATAGTGACAACAACATTTCCATTTATATTTATTCACATTATTAATATTAACACTTAATAATATTACCATATCTACTGTTATCATTACGGATTTCCCTTGAACAAGATCAGTAATTCTCTTTACGTCGAGAAATACAATGGCGAATAACCCTAACTGACATCCTGGAACATTAAATCATTATCTGCTTATTAATTTCCTGTGAGTATATTCCGCAACTTTAGGAATATTCGTAGGCACCGTTATAATTATTTAAACCGCTATTCATTATGAATTTTAATTTTAGATAAGTGACACAAAAATTAATTGCAAACACAATTTCTTGGCTGTGAACGATAATTTGATTGTCCGATAATAATTCGCTTAAGGGTTGGGAATTCACTATTTCCTAATTACCAAATATAGGGTGCCTCCCCAAATAGAACGATTTGCGACGCCCGCCTGCAAACGCACTGTTTATTTAAATAGCGTCACCATTTTATGGGATGTTTAAACATTCGTGGCTCTATTAATTAGCGATAAAGTACTTTGATTAGTTCAGGACTCAGCCAAATATGTAGGTCAGTCGAATTAGATATTTTTTTTCGATTTCAATCTCAAAATTTTTATAAGATTTCAGTCGATTTCTTTTCACAAAGAACAAAAATACTCAGAGCCTGCACTTAGCATTTTTTTCTTACCCCAACATACCTATAAGTTAGGTAAAGCTTATAAAAAATAAAACAAATTAAAAAGGGCACGCTTATACCGGTAACAGGAAAGAAAAAGTGTAACTATCTGATCTAATATAATATTACTAGACATATTTATTAGACAAGAAAAGGAATAACGGATGAAGAAATTGCTATAACATTCTGTAAGTAATAGTAGGTTGTAGTGCAAATTATTACTAACAACCCTCCTATTTTCCTAGTCTTTCATTTGTTAAAGGCTTGCAATGAGTAATATTGATTTTAATATAAAAGAAATCGCTATTTCTTGTAATATCATAAGCAAGTCTCGACGTTATAGGTACTTAGATATGAATATTTTAAGCATATTTCAATCGTGCCGTAGATAGGATTGATAACCCAGTGGTTTAAATTTCAGGTTCTTGAAAGAAACCATACACATTTACAACGATAGATGCGTTTCTAAAAACGAATATCACTTTCTATTGCGGTTAGGAAACTACGTGTTACAGTTATCCATAGCGTGCTTTAACGCGTGTAAAGGTTGCTAACTCCTCGACCAGCGTGGCAGACAATAGTCTTATCAATTCTCGTTCTGCAAGAAAACCTGTGCCACGGTGGAACGATGGAATATTGACGATTATACAAATTATAATAAATGTCATCGCAAGTCGACGCGTAGCCCCTGGTATTGATTTATACTCGACTAATTCCGTTATCTAAGTCCAGCGATAAGAGCCACATGCCACAAGCCTCGCGTCTCTGATAAACCACCCCTTCTTTGTATATCGATAGATTTCCCCCTTGTTTTCCTCAAATATCAAACATATTATCTGATATTGACATATGCGTAATGTACGTTTCACGTGGCACTGTTTGCGGGTGCTTCGATGACTTTGTTTCTTATTTTATCATTTCTATTTTATGACGATATACCAGCCAGGTATGTAAAGTGAAATCTAGGTTACAATAGTTCTGTATACCAGTTTTTCATAGTAGTAGGGAGCGACTGACTAAGGAATATTATCTATATGTACTTTAAGGATCTGTACTCAAATATAAAAAAATTAACCTTCCGATGGGACAGCTTTCTGACATATAGATAGCAGCTTTTATATTATGTCAACGGGGTCTGCATGCATACCTATTGGCCATTTTGACTATGTAAAAATGATTGTATGACTCAAGTTTCATGGCAGGCCGGTAAGTAGGTGATACTCCAATGTGTACCCAGCACTTGAATTGATATATCAACGTTCATATTAAAGCTTTCTGTTGATATCTCAAGCCACTACCATCATATCTAAGTTAGATAAAGTGAGAACTTGTAAAAGCTTTGATAAGATTATTTACGATATGTATTCGTACGTAGGTAGGTACGAGTGTGTCCTCGTCGCGTATGCACTTTACTTTTATTTCATATAGGGTTAAAAAAAAGATGATTTTCTTGAAAAATAAAACCTGCACACACATTCAATATTAACTGAAAAAGATTAGTCTGTAATAATAGATTTATATTTAAGATAGCAAATCATTGATTTTGCATGCAAAATAGTCGGAGTTCTAACGACATCAAAAATGAAATCGCGGTGAACTTTAGCTACTTTATATGACAAAGAAATAAGACGTGTCCGTACATTTTCTTCAAACAACTTGGCCCATTAGTATTGTTCGTTAATGGCGCATGGACAACGGAAAACGGCCATTTCCTCGCGATAAACATCTGAAAGGACTGAAAGGGTGAGGGCGCCACAATCGCGGGTAATTACAACGAAGGCGCACGGACTTACTTCAATAGTAAATGACATTTTAAATTTACGGAAATGTCGATTAGCGTGCGCCCCTTGCTATTTCAACTATCGCGTAAACTTTGTTTTTTAATTTGCTATTGAAGAATTTATGCCAGACGAAACTAAAAAAAGCTTAATAGTGTACAACTTCATTAATTATAAAAAAATCTGTATTAATCAATAGCGACACTGTGAAAACTGTAATCATTACTTTGTTTCAATTCTTAATGATCGTTCAATCTTATCGCCGGTTTAAAAAAGGCTGCACTAATGAACATTACAACAAATAAAAATTAACCACACTTTATTCTGGAACACGATTATAGGCACCAACTTGCGATACCCTTTGCAACATTGATAAACCAATGCGATAAATGTTTACCATAAACCTGAATTAACGTTATTAATTAATGGGCCTCAAAACGCTTAATGACTAAGTTATCGCAACGTGATAAATAAGAGGTTGTAAAATGGGAAAAAAATGTACTACATGCAGTGACAATAGAGGTTTACGTGCTCGGAAAACATTCTGACGAAAGAAGACTTTTAGCTAACTTTCCACACATTGCTGGCCACTTGTTGTGCTCCTGCCTCGAGGGCACTACGAGAAAAGTGCTCTCCTCGCATGTCTTTTAGAGGCGCCTCGTAACGGGACATTTCCAGTACCTTCAACATCGATATACATTTTTCCATTCAAATTATAAACATAAAAAGCATTATGTTTCAAGTAGTAAATTGAAGTATTTCACTGCGGCAAAGTTACTTGGCAGTTCGCATTTCTCGATCCTCAGCATGCACACAGTCTTTGTGGAAGTCTCCGGGGCCAAAACAAACATCCTTCAGTCAAAGTCGATGCAAAGACAAATTCTTTTGGCGCGCCAACTCAAAGAAGCGCGCGGGCTCGCAAACAAAGAGTCACTCGTAGAATTAGCCCCGGCGACGATAGCACTAATTAGCAACGGTGACTCGTTTAAGTTATTTCGCTTAATTAAGTTGCGCAGAAGTGGTCTGCGGCCGGCCCGTCAGAGAAGGCGTCGTAAATTGTTAGAACACGGGAAACACTCCAATTAATCTTTTTACACATCTAACTAGTCGCATGAGGGGATGCACTTAGACGAGCCGAGCCTCAACCTTTTCAAATGTTCACACACGGGCGACTGTTACGCGAGCCCGCACAATGATGCCTCGTGCGCCGGCCACTGATGACACTTCTGTAAACTAAACTACTGCTTATTTAATTCAAACGAATTTTAATTACGCCCTCGCATCAAAGCAGTCAAACGCAACATCTAGCCAACCACCCACGAACTCGCCTTACCGTTAATAAACACCGCGAAATAACGATTCGCGAACGAAAATATTAATTATGACATTAATCATATAATCTGATGTTTTGTTAATTCAACTGAGAATAAAATCTCTCGTCTGTAAGGACTCTCACAGTCGGCAACGGAAATGTTGCCAACCTTACGTCGCAATTTTCATATGCCTTTTTAACTTGCCGTGCTAACTCGCTTCGTACGTATTTAGTTCAATATTAATTTTTTTTGTAATTAAAAACTTGAGTGTGCAATTTTATTTTGAAACACTCGTATCGTTATCAAAGTGTGAAGGAAAATATTACGGGCGGACCTCTAAGCATAGGGTAAGTGTGTAGTTAGTGTATGAAATAACCATCCCTCGACGTGTGAAGTCACCTTGCGGATTATTGTATGCGTTGACTGTGAAATTTAATTGGTTGGCTAATACAGTGCACCGTGGAGTCTAATTTACGTGTTAACATTTTTAATAAGGCCCGGCGAGGCTAGGGCGCCAAGTGGCCGGCCATTTATATCGCGCCACACTCATACGAGCACCTCCAGTAATTAATACGACCCTCTCGAGGAAGCTTATGAGTAGGTTTCCTTCTCAAACGTTGCTAATTACACCACAAGAGCATTCACGTCTTATTATGAAGAAATAGTGGCCAGAAACAGCCGCGCCGCCGACGGCTCGCTACCTCATAGTGACGACTTTTAAACGTAAAGGATTTTGAATGGGACATAACCTAAAAAGAATGTCACGCCTCAGTACTAAATTGTGGCTAACGTGTCTTACTTCTAAATGTTAAGGTGTACACGCACGCGACGAAGCTCCTAATAGGTGAGGGCGAGGCGGAATATTTACATATCATTGCGATACGCTGGCCATTATAAAAAATTAGCCTTTCGCCGACATCGTCGTTAATAATATAATTAAAACATGCGAAGGCGCGGTCCTACTTATCGTTGTAATCAAGAAAAGCGTACGATGTGTGTACACTGTACGGTTTTTTTTACAGCCGCGAAGCTTTTGTAATTTGTTCCTTTTAACATTACGTAGCGTCAAATTTTATGCGTGGAAAAACTTTTTCCCTTGTAGAATTCGTATTAACATTTTTGTAGAAAAACATGCAGTTCTACTGGCAATAAAGTTGTAGCAAAACAATCTTTTATATGATATTACATTTAAAATAACAAAAAGCTCTCTTTCCCAAATTTATCTTGTCTATAATGAATATGAACAGTCAAACTAGATGTACGACTTTATCGCAATAAAGTAAACTGTAAACGAAAACTGTATGGCGTTAAAAATCGATATCCCGTGTTTGTTAGCTTGAATCAATATTCACATCACTAGTCATCTACGTGGCTCCAATGTTGGTAACGCGAGCGTGAGTAATCCATCAGCTAATGAAAGAGTAATTAGAAAAGTGGAGGTTTCTTCCGACCGCAAACCTTATCTTGTCTTCGATGGGCCATTAGGGGATTTAATTACCCCTTGCACGCATGCGATTATGATTACGATTAATTTATAGATAATCTGTATATACGTACATAGATAATATAAAAATCTATATTCAAATCTGATTAGTTAAATTAGCTCTATTTTCAAAAAGTACCAATCAAATATCCTCTTGTGTCTTATTTACGTAATCTAATTCAGAATATGTATGTGCTGTTTTATGCAATTAATTCAATTTAACAAATTTAAGTTATAGATATTATGAAGCTTCATGAACAGTAGTAGGTCGCAAAGACCATTGTCTTTCTCAGAACACGCCGCCATTCGTCACAAATGACGCAACGATAAACACTCTATGTACTGTTATTTTAAAGCATATTTTAGCTATTAGTTAACACGATATGCCCAATGATCAGATAAAGGTGACCTTATTCGTGTGTTAAGTAATAACGTTTTTACGTTACACGGTCAGGCGCGCCTCGGTCTCGAAGGAGCGGGCGCGGCTTCTTTCATTAGCATGCCTTAAAAACCTTAATATGCTTCTAATGACAATGACATACACGGACCGACTTTAGGCGGGAACGGTCACGCGATGCGTTTTTTTTCTAATTTCAGAGAAATACAGTAACGATGATAAATGTTATTATCTGTCCTTAATAACATAACTAGTGATAAACATTTTTTTTTATCGGATACACCTAAGCGAATAAATAATAATTTTTATATATTAATTAATCTATGAACTATATGTACTTGTATTTATCGAGGTACTTTTCGTATAGTCTGTTCACGACACTGTTCTGTATCTACAAAAGTTTTATAAGCCTTATAATTTAAAAAAAAACGGTGATAAATTTTAAATGAAGTGCCTGACATACGAGCTTTGGGCGGGAACTGTCACGCGATTATAATTTTTGCGAAAGGCAAAGATAAATACGTATTTAGCCGCTGTTATTCGATAAAACCCAACTTAAACTTTTAAATAAATAAATTAATAATCATTTATGTATGAAAAAAAAATTGTCAATACAGTTACATTATAATGTCTTGTTAATTAACAATACAGATAGAGTTTCATTGAACCTAACTGTTTTGAGAACTGCGAACAAAGGCATGAGAGTAGGTATTTAGTTATTAATAATGTTATCATCTTTCATGTTTTATGTTTATTTCTAGCGCGTGTGTTTGGCACGATAGGCGCCAGCTTCTGATATAATAGTGAATACATAATAATCTCTCATGAAAAGACATACTAGTATTATGTCCCTTTTGTACAAAAAGTGCATAATAAATCTATTTTCTTGTACATAGAAGATGTGGTTAATTCTACTAGGTAATTTTCCATTGCTATCAGTACCTCTTAGAAGCGCATCCCAGTGTTTGTATTTATGTTATGTAATAATACGTTATATTCTCGGAATTAAAAGGCAAAGTCAATGGAAATACCAACGATATTATTACTTTATAATCAAAGCTAATGAACTCGCAAGGAACTCAACATTCACAGTATACCTAAGCTTACATTACATTAAATCTCATTTAATATCCCTCATCTGCATTTTATTTTGAAAAATAAAGAGTATCAGCGAATGCTGTAATCAGTTTTTCCCGCGAAAATACAAATGTCATTATAGTCGTCATTGTTATTTTTACATATAATCAAATAAACCGTGATAAAATAAATCAATCATAACATAATAAATAACCCGTAATTTGCACGGCCTGTTATAGGTAGGTATATATATTGAGCTATTTTATTATTACTATTTTTATACATTTAACAATGTCAATATTCAGCGTTACAAAATATGTTTTTTATCTGTGCTGCGTATTAGAACGATCTTGACATCGGATGGTGTTCAGAACATAAAAGTGTTATTGTTCCACTTCGTTATCTGTTCCCAGTGTTTTGTCCTTGTTTTATCCTCGTTCAGTCTTTGCCGCTGTTACCACTATCGTGTTGAAACGGAAGTGGACCAGCGCTCGCGCACCCTTATCGCTCTGAAGTCCTTAACCGACCAATCACTTGGATCTCTAAAATTTCATAACACACATCTCCTTCGTTCGCCCCCCCAAAGTATCAACGGCTCAATATAAACTGGACGCTCGAGTAAGACAAGCAATTATATTATGTACAATATTAATTTCATCGTAAATATTTCATTATAATTGTGACGCGTCACGTCTTTGTTCCAATTAGAGGCTACACCGCAACTGTTAATTTACTTAAAGGAAATAACGGTTTCTTTTGATAAGTAAATGCAACATTGTAAACAGTAATGTTATAAATTGTCTGCATTATTATGCATGATTATTAATTAGAGTTGTCGCATTCAATAGTTTATAAAAATAACAAGAAATATTTTTAATTCCTATTTGAGGTCATATAAAAAAGATAACCAATGAAATTATGTTATTTTTCTGCTTGCTTTTTCAATAATGAGATGAAAAAATCGCGTAATTTGACTTTAACTGTTCAATATCGTTAAAAACAATAGAAAAATTAGTAATAGTGATTGAAATTGCTTGGCAGCAATTAATTACATATGGCAAATATATAGTATAACTCTAAAAAACAAAACATATTTTTGTTTCGAAATAATTTTTATTTTTAATGCGGCGTCTCCAATAATAGCAGCGATTGGTATTTCCGTGAATGATGATATAAGAGTTGGTGTGTTTTTTCATTAAAAATGCTTTGGAAAACTTATCAATCATATCAACAAAACATATCAACAGTCGCTGAATTCCTTCGCCGCTGTGGCGAGTGACATTCAATTTTTAAATATCAATTCATAGCTTAGGTCGCCCTGCGTTACATTGAAAGTTTTTCTGTTTCGTAAGAAATCATACAGAGTGACAGACAGGTGTGAAAGGCGCGGCAGTCGGTGCCCACAGGGGAAATTATCCAAGTGCCGCAACTAACGACAAATCTCCGACCCACCCTAAGACATGTACAATTAATAATTAACGTATATTTTTACACATGTCTATTAAACTCTGCCGATTCGTAATGGGATTATTAGTTAGCCGTGGAGTTTATCTAGCGTTTAACTAAAAAGGCTTTATTATTTGAAGCTGACACAACATTCCGTCTAGAGTTAAACTACCGTGAAAGCACCACTGTATCTATTTCTACCGCGATGTCTTCTAACTTATGTTCCAATCTATTTTAGGTAATTATATCGAAATTAAACATTAGGGGTAGTATTAAATGTGTCATTGACCTCTCGTGATAAAGTTGTTTGACCTAAATTAACTTTACTTATAATAATATTTGAAGTTTGAAACCAATAAAGAAACATTAACTGTAGTGAATTTGTCAGGTTTCTACATAACTGCTGAAATGGGTCCAATGATGGATGTACTGGACCAAAGCAACCACCTTTCTCTATGGAGATTCCGAAAGAACTAAGAATTTTTGTTCTTTATTTAATGTTCATATTTAAAATATTCAGATGGAAGGTTCATTAATTAGAACTATAGCGTTTCCGTGAGACTGCGTCTATAAATACAAGTAACTAGGTACAGGCGATGACACAAGTGGGAACACATGCTACATCGGAAATCTTAGTATTAAATAGCAATGACAAAAGCCCCAGGGAAATAACTTGAGTAAACTGAAAATGCGATGGCAAGCAGGCGGTTTGACGTAATGACGCCTCCAACACTAGTAATTATCGTTAGACACGTGAACAACATTGTGCGTAAAAAAATATCCCGGAAACCGTACAAAATACTCGGAATAAACATACTTTAAATATCGTTTTTAAATCTTTTGCGTGTGACTGTCTCTCGTTTATAAAACAATGTCACCTAAAAATGAAAGGCTAAATATTTGATGACTTAATTTTAATACACGTGGATTTTATTTGTATCGTGTTATTTGAGACTATTTATTTGTTTTGTTTCTGATATTAATAGATATTAAATAATTTCATAATATCGACGTTTGACACAAATATAAGAAAAAACAAGATGATAATTCACTATGACAAGCATCGTAAAGTCCCTTTTCCGGTATCAAAGCTTCCACTAAAGTTGCCTTTAGATAGAGCTCGCGAAATGAGTAGCATTTTTTTGTACGTAACAAGTACAAAAAATTCCATCAAAACACTCGTTCTTTGGGAACACGTAAGCTCTACAACTTTAATCGTATTATCAGCAATATTTTTACGAACATGCTACTTTTTAATTTTTTTATTTCACTCTCGAAATGTTACGTCTGAAATATTTTCTTGTGTGAATGCGCAGGATTTTTTGCTTGCATGTGGATTTATTCGTACAGATTCGAAAACCATCAGACGACTTGGAGTTTTTATATTTTTTTAAGTAGGTACACATTCGAGCCGGGAGCGTGGCTATAAAGGAGCTCTCGAAATGAGTTTTGAAACTGTCTCATAACAGTAATTAGCGAACTAATCCTGAAATCAAGTAGCCGCGAACGGTCAGCTTTGTGCTTCGCCCTTAAACGGCAGCGTCTGTTCAACCCTTTTTTCGAAATTTTAATACCGAGTATAGTTGGGGTAATAAAATCTCCGCAAGCACTCAAATGAGCTGAACTTTTGAAGCGTGGGGTACAAGACAGAGGCAGGTCAGCGGAGGGAGTCATTAACCAGGGCCGTATTCCGAGTGACTGACGGGCGGCCGTTCACTGTAATCGAGTTTCCTAAACGAACTTACACTTTTGCCACCCTATCATTCTATCATTTATTCCTATGCACGTACTCTGGGTGTGACGCAAAAATATGCGGCCCGACTTAATGCAAACGTTACTTTTGTATTCCGTTACAAGATAAGAGAATAATTTGCGAGAAAGTTGCCAGGTCCGCATGGAGGTAGATAATCGTCTCCAACCCGCATGGTTCGCGCCGAAATGTACTTACTACATGATATTAGATTTTCCAAATAGGTACACATGTTTACAATCACTAATCTCTGTCTGTTTTATATATATAAAAGCGGAAGGTAACTCACACACTCATCACGAAATCTCAGAAACTACAAGTTTCAAATTTTGCATGTTTGTTCTTTTAAGGACGTAAGTGCTCACTAAGACGGGATTTTATGAAATTCAACCCCTTAGGGGGTGAAATGGGAGGGTGAAGTTTGTATGAAACTTTGTCAATTTTAAACCGATCGGGCTGAGACTTGGCATGCATAAAGCTACTATGACATAGGCATCCCTTAAGAAAGGATTTTGTTAAATTACACCCCTAAGGGGATAAAATAGGGGATGAATGTTTGTATAAATCTTCTTAGATTTTACTTAAATTCAAACGCAGACGAAGTCTCGGACACAGCTAGTCATAAATAAATGAGCAATTATTTATAACTATACTCAATATCACAGAGTGCTAATATATGATTACATAAAAAGTGAAAATACCTTATCAACATATGTGTTCATATCAAAGGGGTTGTTCAATTCAAATGTTCCATCATTCAATTCCATAGTCCACTTGAGTTCAATATTGAACCCAACATGTGAATCTATGGCTTTCAAAGACTCCTCAAGAGTTGGAAATGGTTGATGCTCTTCTAGGTCTTCATCGAAGAATAATATCTCATGGTTCCGACCTTCTACTAAGTGGTATACCTAAAAATGACAAATATATATATATTTTAATACTTGTGAAGTGGACTTTGAATAATGATATTAATAACAAGGTCAGATGTTGGGTGGGCTTGCAGTCAAACACAAGCTTATTGTGTAATAAAAATTGCATACATATTAAATGGGCAGTGAACCCTTGTTATTGATGGATAAACAGGTCTAAAATATTGGTTTCAATTTGATTTCATATAGTCAATTAAGATATATGCACAAGGACAGAATACATTCTAATATACTGTCATTGGAAAATAAACAAGGTCAGACTAAATTAACTGGAAAACTATTTAAATCAGATATTATGAAATAAATTACAACACCTTATTTTTTCACAACTTAACTTTGGCAATCCCTGATGTAGCAAGAACTGAAGTAATATTACAAGATAGTGAAGCAATTATATAAATTAAAAAAACATAATTTGTGATCTAATTAACTATTAATTAAAACCTATAATAGAAAATTAACTCTATATATGTATACTACACAGGTCATTCTGAGATAAGAGGTAATGTGTATTGCAATCATTATAAAATAACTTTTTTATTATTTTCTTTGTGTTGTCATTTTATACAATGAAACACAGCATTTTATAGAGAGCATTACGTTTAGGTGCCCAATTAAACTACATTTTCCTGAAATTCCATATTTAAGTCTGAAAAAATATTTCCCCTGGCCAAGAAATTTCAAACCTCTTAAAGAAGAATGGCCCATATACTATGTAGACAGCATGGGGCATACAGTAGATAATCTTTATATATAAAATAATTACATGCTAGTGTATGGTTTTAAGTGCAAAAAATCAATCAATCAAATCAAATGGCTTCAATATAATTTGAAAACTCAACAACGGATTACATGTAACTCTATAAAACTATTTTTAAATACTCTAAATTGCTTATGGAAAGTATATAGTATTTTAATTTTTTCTGAAAATACTTGTTTTTGTATCGATATACATGAGTAAATGCCTGAAGGAAAAGCATTATGTAATCAAAAATATCTACAGAGTACAGACTGATATGTCAGGATAAATGGCTGAGAAAGCTGATTCCTTGATACCTTCAGTTTCTGTAGGTGTTCCAATGTTAAGTCTTTCACTGGCAATTCAAGCATCTCAGTGAAGTCAACCTCTTTCTTTCTTTTCATTGATATACATACATGAAAATCATGATAGATAACCGGTATCATGTCTTTACTTAGCTGCACATCAAATTCCAGCATATCTGCCCCACTTGCAGCTGCCTTCTTAAGGGAAGCTATTGTATTTTCACGAATAGCATTACCTCTGAAAAGGTTTATGGATTATGGGACACAAAAGTTTACTTACAACATCGCTTGCCCATTTATGTATAGACATATATT
>DWEM01001037.1:0-15712 GCA_018245935.1 Agara belti belti | reverse complement strand
CATGTACCCACTCTGCCGTCGTGTTCTCGTATTAGGGTGGAATAATACACTTACCGATGACTTAGTGTGCGATATTCGCGAATTTGAGATTTGGTATATTAGACATCGCGTATCGCAAGTCATTTGCGAAGTTTCTCATCGCTCGTGTTAATGTTGCGTTTGACTCATTGCTGGTATAATTTATTTTCATATGAAGTAACTTGTTTGGTGTATTTTTTACTGCTTCCGTGTTTACTACGACCGACGTACCTACGTTTGAAATTTTCTGGATTTTATTTGAGCGTTCTCAGCGTTAATTCGCTTTCTTCATGTATGGCTGCTACGGTTTAAACGGTTAAAACAAATCTGAAAAATAGCACCAACCTTGAATAATTTTTAAACGTGAATAAATATTTATTATTTTATCAAATTAGGCTAAATTTATTTTGCAATAATCCACGATTATGACTCTCTGATGGTGTATATTCTCATACAGTATGAAAAATCCCCCCCCCCCCCACAATAACGCGTACACACGCAAAAGATGCATGTACCGCAATTAATTATGTAAATTCATTTTACAGAACCTATACGTTGTAAATAATGATTATAACTTCTTACAAAACTGTTTATGCAGATCACGTAATATTATACATACATGCATACATGCATACATGCATACATACATATGTATTACATTTACATATAATGTTGCTCTCGCACGTGTGATCGCGTCATTATTTGTTAGTCGAAGCACTAATCTCACCCCGGCAGCCCCCTACCCGGGCGTGTACGAAGCGATAATGCTACATCAATCAAAGTCTACGCTTGCGACTCGGTGAATATATTCTGAATATTAATAATAAAGATCGCTTAAAAATAACCTTTGGGATTCATAAAGGTTAGTATGTCAGGGACGGTCCTTTGGACGACACCAGGTATAAGCGGTGACAATAGCGGGCTTCGTTTTTAAGCGGAGAAGCCAATTGAGTAGTTACAAAACCAGGATCATAGAGGCGCGTAAACAAGATAGAGGCTCTGTTTCCAAAGTACCGCTCTCGACATTAGTGGGCGGTTGACTTCTCGAGTGATCTGCTCGTAACGTACATGTTTAGTAATAAAGTCGAGTGGACATAAAATGTCTCTTAATATCATGGTTTTTAATTTGTTCCGAACACGTACGGAAAAGAATATTATTTCATTTCACATTATTTCATTAGTACGGGCTGGGTAACAATTTCGTTGGTTGGTGTTGTAGACAGTATTTCTTTTTGCAGTACTCTTATGTTTTTTAATGACAATTATAAATGTGTAAAAACAGTCGACGAATATAATATGTTAAAAAAGTGTTGAGTTACTAAACATATCTAGCTAGTGTAAGAATATATCTAGTGAATACAGGACGCTGAAACACAAGCTTATACATAATATTAGTAGTTATAATGATCCACATTGACGTAAATGTTAACCCTGGATGGGAATCGAACCTATAATCCCCGACGTTGCAGTCAGGGTCACTAATCACTTATTTATGGGTTGAGTTAACAGAATTGTTATCAAACATTATTGCGAGCTATAAGGGACCGAGATTTACTTGATGATATAATGACGTGACGTAACGTGCTTAGCCGCAAACCGTTTAATGCCCTTGTACTGATCAACCCAACGATGCTCAAGTTATTATAAAAGAAGTGGGCCCACTCAAATATTTGACAGAGAACTGTCGGTTTTAGGTCTTAGGTGTAAATTTCTTCATTGAAAATACTGTTAATATAAATTTTTGTGAAAAGTTGGTCGCCCTTATTCGTTCGTAAATCGTTGCGCTTCGGGTGGCCGGTTAAAAGGCGATTTCGAAATTTCGTAAGCACTCTCGTTTGGGCGTTTTGTTTTTAAGCCAACGGTTTGAAAGGCGATTTGTGTAATTCCGTCGCCTTGGGCTCATGATAAATAAATTATCGACACAATGAGACCGACGCTGGGCGGGCCGGTTGGCTCGAGTGGATTAAGGACCCTTTGTGCCTCGGAGGGTCCTTTACTTTTGTTTTGTTACCGCTCGGGATAATGACGGGCTTGCGAGGGAGGAGCGCCTCGCGGTCCGCAGCCAGCAGTGCGCGCCGTGCCATCGACGCCTGCTAGCCACGGTGTCAACGTTGCTGTCGGCCAATCTTTTAATTGCTTTGTATCGAAACTTATCTGGTTTTAATGCAACGGCACATCTGCCGGCGCCGTCGCTTCGACGGCTGAACATTCGGTTGTAGGTGCATTTTATTTCTTCAATTAAAGTAAAAATTACGCCCAGTCCTCTAAAGTTCCCAGAGAACAAATGCATCTTCATTAATATGGCTAGCTGTAAGGATCATTTTTTTTAATCGCTTTCCAGTAATAGTGCTATCGTCATGTAAATATTTCATTTATTTTTGAATAGCCCCTCTTCTATATACGATATACTTTTCTCCACTTCGTAATTTGTTCAGCGGTCCCCCTTCAAACGATATAGTAACCAAAATTGAATTTTTATCCGACGCTAATTGATCTCGATGAATTCTGACAGACACCAAAGTTAAAATTAATTTAATTATAATCCATTGAATCCAAACTTTTCGCTCGCTTGTAATAAAAAATAATATTTCGTACTGTTTACCCGAACAACAAAGATTTAGGATTTAGTCCTCAGGGCTAGTAACACTTCCGTAACACCTATATGACGTAGAATTCGCTTTGTCTACGTTGGATTTATGGGCTGCTTTGATCTGTATCCAACATTATCAACCAAATGGAAATGTGGAATGATTATACACTTTAATGTCGGCTCCCAAGAGTTTAAGCTGAAGTCCAAACTGTCAGAGCGTTTCATGCTCTATAGAGATCAAGAGCCGGTTAAAATTAAAGTATCATAGAAAAGATATTTTTTAACTGGAACCTCTTACTGGCGTCTACAGAAACGTCACTTTTAAAGAATAAATGCTGACATACTTTAGAGATTTCATTCCGGATAAACTGTGCCGAAATGCAGGCCGTGAAAACGAGGTATTTCAAGGCGTCTCACAGCGCCACCGAAATTTCTATTAAGTAAGAGGTACCAAACTTACAAGGGGATAATCTGCCGAGCTTGTAATACAGATACAAATTTGATACCGTGTAAGTAACTGACCTGTTTCATCAGCGTTAAGTCATCGTTAGTCAATTTGTATGATGTGATATTTATTTACATATTCAGTAAGAACTCTTCATGTAATGTAATAACGACTGTTTATTGGAAATCCAACTTTGTTAGAAATAACTTGGATCCATATAGCTTGTTTGTTGTTGTTTAGTATTTACGCGTCTTAGAGTGCGGCGCGGACCTCAGCTAATAATTAGATTTCTACAATTTACGCAGTTGCTCGGGCACAATCCCCGATTACCTGAATAACACATAAGTTTCGCTTTTACTTTGAAGTGGTGCAAGTATAACTAGCAGTAGGTGAATTTGAATATTTAATACGAGAGAAAGTTAGCTCCCTTAGGCTCGTAACCGCCTCGTGTGCGTCTTATGATGTTTACAAGTTCTCGAAGCCTACCTGAAAATTCGAGGCGGAAGGGAGTCCGCTTGATATAATACAATTAGGTAAATGTTACACGGAAGTCCACGTAAGTAAACTCCCTGATTATTTCAGGACAGTCAGGACAGTTTATTGAACATGTTTGATGGTCCGCTGTGTTGCCACCCGTAACATTTTGACTACAAGATATTCTGCTAAGATTTCGTTTGAAGAGTTACTATATGTAATTAGTAATGAGGCTTTACTAGTTCTAGCCAGGCTCAAGCTGGCATTAGTCATTATAATAATTGTTAACAACAGTCACATTTAGGAATCGCCCTACGTATTTTCATATAAGTATCTGTGGGAAGGTCTGTGTAGGGATTAAATATCACTAACTTAGAAAATAAATATAATAAATGAAGAGTTGATCCTGAGTAAATCATAGCTCCACGAAAATGTTGTCTGCTTTAATATAATTCGGCTCAAACTCCCGATACCCACAGTTTATTTTTTTGTTCCGAAAGTTTTCGTAAACGTAATTAATGATAAAGGTCTGTAAGATTTGTCCGTAATAGAAAACCTGTCTGAAAAGTTGTAAAAGCCCGCAAAATATTGTATTTCTAATTAACTCGCTCGTTACGATAAACCCGTTCAAAGCCTTTTCGTTTACATTCGAAGGTCCATTGTAATATAGACCTCGATACATTATAATAAGATTGAGCTCCAATTCTTGTTTATATTTAAGTTTACAGGTATCTTTGTAGCTTGTAACCTTGGTGTGTCCGAAGGCGAGGCGATCAGTTACGTAGTATGAACTTTGGAGGTGGAGTTGAGAAAACTTGCGCTTCGTGATTAGTTGGACTTTGTTTTAATTGACTTTTAGTAATTCTTTTTAGTTAACATCTAGGATTGAATTTAGATACAGTAATATAATTCTACCATTTTACACGTAAACACACTCAAAAGTCGGTCAAGGCGATATTTGGGTTGTTAAAATTCACTGAACATTGTGAAGCTATTTATTATAAATTCTATGTCTATCATTACAGATATATAAGCAGCAGTATAGTAGCAAAAGAAACACATTTTAAATTTTATCTTAATCAATGGATTCCGGTTCTTACAGTCCCATACTGGCATTTTCACTTATCGGAAACTTTTCAAAGGTATTTTTCTTGTCGCATCAGTAAGAAATTCGCACTGGGGCTGTATGGGCGAGATAGTATGAGTTTCCTCAATTGCAATGTATGTTCTTAGCTTGCCAGTAGGATTTGAATGGGGTTTGCTAACAATTACTTTATTATTAATCGATATATAACGTGTTCTCAGTGTTCAGAAATGTAGCCTTCTATTTACAACAGACCCGTCCTGAAAAACCTGAACACCCACTTACTGGCTACGAGTATATCAAGGCGAAAGTCAATAAAAAAGGAACGACAATTAACCGGAGCCACTCCGTTTAATCGATTGCGTTAGTATAAAAGCTCTCTGTACTGCCTTCGCTCCATAAGAGGGCTTTCAGCCTTTACGTTAAGATCTTTTAAAGAGAGTAGAAAATATCTCAGCAGAACTTTAATATTTCTCATATATCATGGACGGCAGAATTAAATCTGCCTTTTTGCCATAAAATTCTGCCTCATCGTCTGGATCTCATTGTTTATACATATATACATAGATAAGCATGTTAATAAAGTGTGCGTTTTACAAATGAAGTGACCGTCACTGATCTTAGATAGTTTATTACTGACTTGGCAGATGACAGTTGACATGACACTATGCAGTTTCATACATTCCAAAATAACACTTAGAAAAGCCCAGTTAAGTACTAAACAGACTCCTCTTACTGAGGAAGCTATTAGATGTAACGAATTGTACTCGTATTTTTGTTATAGGTTTATTGTATTCTTCGCTCCCAGAGTTAAAAATAGATGAAATTATTAAAATCGGCACATGAATAGAAAGAGCTACACCAACTCATCGATGGCCTTACGAGCGGTGCCGGTGGCGGCACGTGAATACGTTCTGGCCTTCACTTGCAACATGTTTACGGGAATGCTTTTAATCTCGCAACGGAAGCCTGATGACATTGCTTTGAATACGCGCTCACGTGCCATCAGCCAAAAAATGTTTCATTAAACTGCGACGTACAATTTTTTACGCATGATAATGTTTTAATTTTCGGCTCGTATAACGCGGAATTAGGAATTTCTTGTGTAAGAGATTAAAAAGGTCCGATTAGATTTAATATTTATAAAGGGCACCAACGCGGTGTAACGATAGGCCCTTTATTCCGTGAACTGTAATTTTGTTTTAATTCACTCTAATATTAATGAGAATTTTCATATCTGCCTTTGTTTTCGCATGAATTTGTTTATATATCTTTATATACATATTTAATATCGCCCTAATTTCACTTTACTTACAATTTTGTATCTATGAAGTTTTTTTTAATGTATAAAATTGAAGAAGGAAGGAACGAACTCGTTTAACGTCATGTTAAAGCTCAATTTCCGCCTAAACATTCAAACTATTTTCAAAGGCGCCTCTTATTCATGAAATATTTAAGGAAATTCATAATATTGCTATTACGCCACACGCCTAGTTCTTTCATGTATAATAGCACTCGGTGGAAAAAGGCCCGTTTTGTGTGTGTTGTGGGGTGAGAGTATGCAAATCTCTATTTGTAAGCATTTTACGTGTGTGTTTGTCGACAGCGGCATTTCCTCGGCGCAAGCCCGGCGACGCGGGCTGGGAGTCAACACATTTATTCAAGCAGTTTTAAACATTCATCATAAGAATATTGTTATTATACGAATTAAAATATTTGACTCACTTTACTTGTAATAAGAATACTATTTCCACACGACCAGATCGACAAGGGAGTTGTTTGTGAACAAAATGTTCTGTAAAAATTCATTTAGTCATTTGTTTGAGAGCTGGTAAGTTTTGAAACTAGTGTTAATAAATTCTGAAAATTGTTTCACTAATAGATACATATCTATTTTCTATTGCGATAGGAAACCAAAAAAAACATTAAGATGTGAAGGTTGGCGCGTGCGTTATTTATTAATAATGGTAAGCTGTGTGGGGGGAGGACTTTTTGACCTCTTAAACTAGTAGGTATCCTACGTGGGTGAAACTGCGGGGAGCCTTTAGTTTTGTATAAATGTCATTCTCGCCGGTTCCCTCCGATCTGTCCCCGATAGATGTAGAGATGCTCTAACCCGCACCCGGAATAATTCAGCAGCTTTACACTCAACCGTGACACTTGGAACTCGAATATACTAATGTCCTCTGATCTGTATCTGCTTACAAAACGTTATCTGATAGAGGCTCCGGAATAAATTGTAATGTTACATTCAGTAGCGAAATGTTTCCTTCGTTAAATTTTTGTAACTGTAACCTATTGTTTACGGATACGTTTTTTTATATCAAAAGATTCTGCAAGTCTACGTTTTGTACTCCATATGATTATATTAATTTGGTTTCACGGACCAGTTTCAAGTCTACCTGACGCCCGTCCCTTTACGGTGATGCCGCTTACATCGATTTCAAGAACGAGACATCGAGCCGCTGCTAATCAACATTAAAAAATCTTCAACACTGACCAGGACCTACAATAGATCCCCTCTGTTTCATATAGTTTCGAGAAAACCTTGTTCCCGGAAATCTGTTACTTGGTATTATACTTTTAACAAAGAATTTAAATATAATCGAATTGCGGTGATATTTTTAAAATTGCTTAAATTGTATGCCCGGTGCATGGCAATAGGCTCATCACCTATTCCATTGTGGGACTTAAACGTAACTGGTAAAATGTGGGAGTGTACTACACTCCTCTGCCTATCCCTTCGGGGAATACAGGCGTGATGTTACGTTTAAATCGCGTCGTTAATCAACCACCAGGTGATCTCACTGTTTGTTTGTGAAGTTTATTTTGACGAAAAATTATATATATCAGTGTTATAATGAACTCGACTCACTCCTACTCGAGTGGGTTTTATTTCCACGACCTATTATGTACGTTGTACTATTATGTTTTCCATCCAAACGAAAACTTGCTCGAAACCCAATATTTCGAGCTTGGAAAAATCCTACACAAGTTAAAAAGGCGCATTGAATGTAGTGGAGTTGAACGTAGGCGTTTTAACTGCTTTTTTCATTCAACTGACATGCAAACCCATTGCATAGCGGCCATAGATATTGTGTGCATTTGACAGATCTCTGTCGGAAACATATTATTCGCTTTTGTGGGATTTTCCCACATTTTCTATTTTACATTCTGTGTAGTCTGTTAAATGTGAGGTTTACCGTTCTTTAAACACTCATATTTTTACAGAAGTAGCGCCGTATTTAGACATATATTTAATACGAGGTCAGTGCAATCGAAGTCACTTGTAGAAAGAAAATGTAGAAAGTCATATAAACGTAGAACCCACTAATTCGTCGCGCGTTTGAGGAATTATTTATTTAAGTTAGTTATTTCGATCATATTTACTTATTTTTCGTACGCATTTTCATAAAATAACGATGTAGGTTGGTCGAAGAGTTGTTGGTGTGAAATTTCCACGTGTCAATGTCTGTTGGTTCCGGCGGCACTTTCCAACAACGGACATTACTCGTGCTACCGATGTTACGTGTATTGTTTAATGTCGCGTTTTAACGTTTTGTCCCGTATCAATTGTTGGACGTGTAGATAAATCTCGTACCATCACGCTACTCGGTTGTCCCACCGAGAAAGATAAACTGTTCAATGCAAATTGGTTTGGAAAACTGCTGTAACATATGAAGATATTAGAATAGTTGCGGCGATGAAAAATATACCATCTAGACACGCGGTAACGTGTCAAGCCAATTTCAATTTAATTTAAACCATTTTCTTTGAATAAGCACAAAGAATAGAAACGAAAAACGTTTTATCTATCTAGCATTGTATAAAGAATTTACAAATCGTGTGGCTTTTCTACATACGGCAAGTCTCTTCTGTACGTACAATTCAGGCGAAAAAACATAGCGCTGTGTCGCGGCGGTCGCGGACTTCTGATTACATAGGTTTTATTGAATACCTACTAATATTATATATGTATATACTGTGTTCGAAAAGAAGCAGACTAGATGTAAAAAAAATAGTTATGAAGATATCTCCTTCCAATGACACAAAACAATGATGCGCTAATATTTACTTGTGACAATGGAACGTGACCCTTACGCTGTCGGTCAGCCGAATATTTGTTCGGGAGGGGAACAATAAAATTGTTCCGGCGGTTTAAAAAAAAGGCACTCCGAACTTTTTATTGTTTTCGGTGTCATTGGGGCCGAACATCGCCTCGAATGTAATCTAACCTGTTTAATGTTCCGGCTTCATCGCTGTTGTACGAAGTTTAATAATAAATTATAATCGTCCGTTACCCGCGAGGTCCGTTTAAATTGGTGTTTTGGGTGTCGGCTGAACAAACGTTGTTTAAACCGTAACGCCAATGTCAATCGTCACCCTTGATTAATATTGTATCAAACATACGAGTTTCCTCCTACATAATATATACATATTTATCATTAGACAAAATTGTTCCATATATTTCCGTACTCAACAACCCGAATGTGTATGGTTTTCCACAGACTTTTTTTATGTAAAGGCCCATGGAGCTTTGTAATTAACCTTTAATAGGACTGTAGAAATGGGACTCGGTGTGATTTAGCGCAGTTAGTAATAGGACCTAGATAATAATAATATTAGTTGGTTAGAAATCATCGGTAATAAGATTGCGGGAATATGGCTGTTAGTAACATTAGTATTAGTATTTGTAATAATAGAGAATGGGCTCAGATGCGTCGCTTCTCCTGTGGACTTAGATAGTCGCCTCTTGTATACACGTGGACCGGCTTCCACTGAAGCTAATCAAATTTTTTGTTTTTCCTGTTCTATACGTTGGATTTTGCCTTTCTGCATGTAATGAAATAAAAACAGAGACAATTTTAATAAAGCTCAAAATTATCAGTGAATCATAACGTTACTTATACATACTAACGAGTATTGGAATTATTTCATTACGTATTACGTGGTTAGAAAATGTTTGACACATTGTCCGCCCAGACCGACGTGCCGCGCTCGGGAGCGGCCGGATCGATTGTTGATTAGTTAGACATATGTTCTATATAACTTTAGAATATGTTCGGGTCCTTTGTGTGCTCGTCTTTGTATTGGACGATATAAGGCCCGGTAGTGTGCGGCCGAGTGCTAATTGTTATTAATCAATACACGCGTCAGTCACACGGTCTATACTAGAAATGGTGTTACGCGTAGTAGCAAATGCGACTATTGCCGCTAAATTGATTTTTTCGACGAGAAGGAGCGATTGAATTGATAGAAGAAAATAATTTTGAAAATTGTTATCCTCTATGGAATACGGAATTTGCAAGTTTTTAAAGTAATCCCACGGCCGTGCGTTCTTTGCGTCCCAAACAAGTTTTAAGTTATGTGTGTGCAATAACCGCTAAAACGTGTTCTGTTTATGAGAAGATTCTGTAAAGATCGACTCATTTAAAAGCAATTTATATTAGTTACGAAGCAACAACTTTTTCAAAGTTTACAAGTATCACTTTGCACAATTTAGCGAGCTTTGAACTTTACGAACCATCAAATAAAGCTTAAAGTATCATAAGTTACTCGTGTAAGCGTTAGTCACGGACAGGCCCGCTCGTAACTCTTTCCTATTCGTTCGTAACTGGCACAACGTTACACATGGCGACGGAGCTTTCAACTATTCCGGCCGCGTGTACATGCCATTTTGGAGCTTAATACGTAACCAATTGAGTTTACAATGGTTCCATTATGTACACTGGGCACCAGAATCGCTAGGACGATGGTGGTGCCCAGGTATCGGCAATCAGTCGTCATACGTGGGGCGACTCTGAATGGCCGGGGATGAGAACATCTACTCGATTTTACTGCACGGTCCGTAATGACGGTTCCGATGGTTTTTTTTTGCGCGGGAAATGACCGTGTTTTATTATTTTAGGACGAGTTCGTATATACATACAGGGTTAAAAACTTGTATTTAAGAGGTATTTGCATTGAATTGATTATTAGTTAAAGGCGAGTGAGACATAGTTAAGAATTTCATTTCATTTTAATGTACCTATGTCATTTAATAGAACATATTGCGATTATTTTTCTATGGTTATTTCTAAGGCTGTTTTTAATTCGACCCTTTTGTCTAAGGTTGATTCATTGATATTCGTAAGTATGCTGCTGTTCTATTCTGTTGCCCAGACTGGTCTGTGTCTACTTACGGCATATAAAAAGCCGATTCAAACGATATTTATACGATGTGACGATAAATTAGTACGTGAGTAACGTATCTAAAATAATATTATAAAGAGGAAGGATTTGATTGTTTCTTTGCATTGAATAGGCTCTAAAACCATTGGACTGATTTGAAAAATTCTTTCACCATTAGAATCCTACATTATCCCTGATGAAAATAGGCGATAGAATATTTTCAAATAAGGATCCGTATAAAATCTTCGATAATGTAACCCATCTTGAAAGGCATTGAACATTCTTACTTAGTCTGTGTCTACCCGTATGGGAATAGGCGTGCCTTTATAGATGTAACTAATGATAAGCTATGCTTATGTGGAATAGATTTACACTTGATACGTTACTTGCTACAATGCATTTGCTTCCATTTACATTTGCTAAAGTCTAAGTAACAATACGCGTAGTGATATAATACAGATGTACTGCATTTTCATTAACGGTCTACACAAATGTATTGGAAAGCTGTATTTGGATGGCAAGCTCTATATTTGTAGATAGGTTCTACATATATATCGGTACTACCTCTGTGTAGGTAGTGACATCGATAGGCATCGGATATTCATTGAATAGCCGCCCAGCGGGAATTTCTTCCGCGCTACAAAAATGCAGCTCAACGTTCTATTCACTCGACGGCTATGTGCTCCTGGTATCCCGGCGAGGTATTTCGAAATATTTTTTTCCCCATACTGTGTTTTCAATACTCATAAATTGCAGTCGCTCCCATTTTGTTAATGCCGAGCGTTAACATAGGAAATGTCGATTAAATGATTTAATGATAACGATAGAATTAGTGTTTAAATAATCTTTTTAAGCGATATAAAGCTAATTTCCATTTCATATCTTCTAAGTTGTCTCATGGTATTCTATTGGAATGCGATATAATGCGATATCAATCGTCATTTAACTAAAATAATGTTCTATCACAAAGATTTATGTCTGTTATTTAACTTCACCGGCCGGGACCAATAACTTGGCGTACTTTAAAATAATGAAAACGCTTCCGAGAGCTAGCCACCGGCGGTCACCTATAAAGGAAGCAGGCGGCCGCCCGGCGCGAGGAGGCTAAACTTTACAGATTGTTTGTAATCTGTAACCGGAACAAGGCTACGAGTGCTTCGAGGTGTACAATATTAATTTGTACAATCTTAATTCGCAATAAGACGGCAGTTCGGAAGTGTCTCGCGGTGGCGGTGAGGTCGCGCTGCTCCTCATCGTCGAATTAGCAAGTTTTGATACAATTTTAAATGAGTTTCCGAGACATTTGTGAATTAATATACAGCGTGATTTAAAAATTTCGTAATGAGCAATATTTTCACCGAGTTGTATGGATTCTTATTCTCAGCATATCGTCAAATTATGCGATGATATTTATTAATTTACATTCATCAAACGTCTAAACAGCATGTTGCAAGAGGATGTAACCTCTATTTACTAGGTACTGTAACGAGTCGGCACACGAAGTGTTATAGTTGTAGTGTCTAACGGACACTATACCCTGCGGTGTTCCATCAACCGAAGGATTTGTTTCAAAAACATGTTTCTGCAAGCGTTGCAAGCTAAACTGCGCACCATTCAATTTCACTTGAGATTACACTTGCGAGTGCAACCGCTACAACCGTTCTGACTGCGCGCCTGACATAAAGCTAGTAGGTTAGTACAATGGAGTAGGTTTAACTGTAACATTTATAGTGGCGAGACTACATTTCACTGATAATACCTTTGTAATATTAATGAATTCCAAAGCGATGAAGGTTCGTTTGCTACTCTCTGCATATAGGTATAAAAAAGGTTCGATCTTAATGTTCTCTTGTTAGACTGCTGGACACCGGGTCTGCTCTCCCGTGATTAGGGGGTTTAATGCCCTACGCTACAAAATTTAAAATTACGCTAGCCAAATGTGGATTGACAGATTTCGCACATGGCATAAAATAGTGTGTTAAACTTGAGCTTGCCATGTTTTCTCACTAGTTTCCTGGTCTGTTATAGCAATTAATATTTTTTTATTTATTTATATAACGCACGTTACTTTCTAATGTCAGAGATGAATGCCATAATTTGAAACCAGGTCCCCGGAGTGAGAGTCTGAAATCAAAACCACTAGGAAATCACTGCTACCACTGTTCGATTGTTTGATCGGTTTCAATCGGATCGGTGTCTATTACCTTTTGATAGGGCTCTTGTTTGTTTCGCCTGAAAGAAACTCCGATGTCCTTTATTGACAATTTTATTTTAAATAGCAACAATTTGATTTACTTAAAAGTAAACTTTAAGTAACTGTGGATACGAACAATATTTCTAGATTGAAAAATTTTGCGGTCGGCGTTCCCATAGTTATATACATACATATATGTTTGTACGTAATTGGTAGTTATCAAGTGCTCGTGGCAGTGACTGAAGCAGGCGCAGATTGGAAGTCATTTGTAAAGTTCAGTGACACCGCGCTCAGTTGGCACTCGGATGGGTGATCGCTTCGGAAGCATTTCGAGCGGTCGGAACCATCCTTTGGATGACAATCGTTAAGCCTCGGCGGGGGTCCACAAGATGATTTAAAAACATCAATGCGATGGTCGTTAACCCGCCTCTCTTCCGATCCGCATTGGAGAAGCGCGTTGGAGTACACTTCACGCCTCCCACACTCGCAGGAGAGATCCGTATCCAAAATTGGGAACGTAAGAGTTGCAAACAAGTCGGACGTAATCCGGATGCTTTACGTTCGCTATGTTTTTAGTTTCGCAGTCGGATAAGTACACATGTTTAGTTCAGCCCAGATTCGCGAGCGAAGCCAAAGTTGTAGAACAACTTAAACACGGATATAAACTAGCCTCGCTACTCCGTTATTTGACTTTGGCGACTCACTCGCTACGCAGATTTTCAATATTAATTTCCGAAGTTCAAAGTGCGTATAAATCCGTTCCATGTGTAACGTTGACGTTTTTTGAACCGCAGCCGAGTCGGCCCTCGCCCTCGGGCCGAACATTCTACTTGTCTCTCTTTGACCTTTCGATCCGTTTGTACCCTTTGTAAGCTATTGAACCTAAAAATTATTTATTAACTCATCGTTAATGGATGCAGGAGAACACGCAAAAGCCCTTTCGCAATTTTTCATCACGAAAAATATATTACAATGTTGGGAGTTGTTTTGGCCTGTTTCGAATATTTATAACGACGGAAACGAGGACACTAATAACTGTGTTTTGACTATAATGTCGTATATTTCTTCTAGCTCATTGTTCAATATCGGTTCAAATATAAGATTCAGATGTAAATAATTGTAAAATATGGTCCCAGCAGAAGCGGTTAAAGCATATTTGACAAAATTATTATCATCATGCGAGTATATTTAATTAAATACTAAAATATACGACTCAGTGCATGACAACTAATACGTACATATTATGACGGAGGTCACATGTTTGAAATAAATCTTTGCTATAAATGTCGTAAGCGCCGAGACGATTTTTGATGATAGTCAACAGAGACGATTGAACGGGAAGTTAATTTTAACGAACGACATTTTAAATTCATCTTAAATTTTAATTACGTCGTCACCGAGGGTTGTTCGCCCGGTTTGTATCTGGTTGTAACCATGGGAATATCCAACAACGATCCGGTCGATGTCTCTCGTCTCATTAGCTTTCCCAATAAAATAATTGAGAGATTCTGTTGCGGGGGATGAGCCGGCAGAGGGGGCGCGCGGGGGCGCCCGGGCCGCCTTCAGTGATCGGCCACCCGCCCTGGCGACCGCACGCGCCCGCCCGCGTGCTACCGGCGCCACGTCGCGTGTGCCCGACCGCCAGGACGTCATCGCGATCGAGTGACTCTTAATGGAATAACTACGTATGTTTGTCGAATACACGATGACATCGGGTTTGACAAGGGTCGGATTGTGACCGAGGCCGATCGGCAGCGAGCCTATGACATCCCGGTGTCGCGCGATACGCGCCGACGTGTACCTGCCTCTTGTTGACAGGTAACACGCTGCTCGGAATGCTTCCCGTGCGTCGATCCGTCATCCTGTCGTTCGAGGACGTTGATAAGATGCTCGTTTTTCAGTCCGTACTTAGCTTCATTTTACTAGCACACTACGCCATATATAAAATGTCGAAGACACTCGACCTGTCGACATTTATGTAAGACACAATAATGGGGTATATTAGTATACATTGGAAACACTAAAAGGAATCATGTAGATATTGATCCTTAACTACTTGGTAAAATAATTGTATAATAGATATATCTCCTTTGATTTTATCATGCTAGAAAGTTCTATATTTTATACAATAAATGGCTTTATCGTTAAACACTTAACACGTTAGTACATCATATAATGTATAGGACATCTTACGTATATCAGTAACGTAATCGGAGATTAGGCGTCGCTTCTACCTCATACAGTATGTAAGATCTCCCTTGAAATATAATTTCCTTCTACGTAACCGTATCCCGTGCCAGGATATGAGCAACCGCAGCAAGTAATATATGTGTACATATTACATATATGTATTTCATATCCTATTTAAGGTATCTAAGCATTAATTATGCCATTTGAAGTTGAAACGTTTTCGTTACGCCGACGAGATACTTTCGAATATTTGGTTGACAATAAATGTAAAACATTTGATGTGTCTTGTTTATTTAGCTAAAGAAGCCTCGAGCCCGGGTACGGGCCGCCGCCGTGCGTACGTTGAGATTCTCCGTAACGTACTCTCCTGGCTGCGGTCGAGTAGCAGCCGTTACGGACAATACAAATATTTTCATATTGCTTGCTTCACGGTTGAAAAGCCAAGAGAGAGGGTACAGTGATGTACAATTAATATTATTATTAAAGTTTACCAATTTTACAATGTGTCAGGTGGTCACAGTTTTCCACAGATATTCTGTTCCCTTG
>DWEM01001036.1:0-15712 GCA_018245935.1 Agara belti belti | reverse complement strand
GATCAGAAAATAATTTGATATTAGGGGGGTTCTAATTTAAGCTTTAGGACTTCTTTATTAGCCTCTGTTTTATTGCGGCGCAATATTTTGTGAGTCGCGTTATTCGACTAGCTGTGACTAGACATATTCTATTCGTTTCATTTTAGCTCTCAAACATATAAACAAAACATATACGAACGCTACTAATAACATTTAACATTCGACCGGCCTCGTGGTCGAGCGGTTAGAGACTGTGGAAGTGGAATTGTCCCTAGATATTATTATTATGTTATTATTAATTATCCTTAACTCGCACGTACGAAAGTACAAAACGGATAAAGTAAAAAGTATAACACCTTCATAATTATTATCGTCGTAGCATGTATTTATACTGTCACATTGCAATTGTACATATACTTCGATGGAAAACAAATACATAAGTGATGGACAACAGAGATGTGACATGCAGTATGTGAGGTGTATATGAAGAAATGACGATGAAACTACATTCACTCATATACATGTATCGTTATATCAGATAAATGTTAACAGGTTAGATAAAAAATGCATATTTCATTCTCAAGGAATGCATCGCATATGCATGCTTCCCTTAAAAGTAGCATTTTTGTTCTGAAATATAGAGTTAATGTATCTGCGTACCGAGACACACACCTGCCTATGTCTTCCGTCCGGTAGGTATTCCATCCCTTCAGCCCGCTCGGCCGAGCGTGGGATTGCAATCGTAGGAGTTCTATTCATAACCGCGAGATTAATGATTCAGAGCTCTAGGATTGAAAAAAAATGGAAAGCATGGAAAATCGTTCCGGTTTCTAATGTTACTTTGATTTAAACGGTGTAAGCAAGAATCCTTGTTAAATTATATTTTTATTGGAGGCCCGTGCGAGGTGGGCTCCGTCTCACGAGTTGCGGCATTTGCTCGCGTAGGAAGCCTTCGTTCTCTACTCGTTTATAAATTGTGGGTGTGACGAGGCGGGCGCGGGGCGGGCGCGGGGCGGCGGCCCAGTGTTATCGTAACTAAATGAGCGCTGTGATTCCCGTAATTCCATATGCTCGACTTCTGGCAAATTAGTACGCGGTTGTTTCATTAGTAAACAAACTTTTTGTCTACAAGTTTCATTTGCTTAGTACTATTTGGTTTTAATATTTTTTGAAAGTGATAAATTCATTTGTAAAATAATGAATGCCATAGATTTTCTAAAAGAATGTATCGTTGCAGTATTTAGTGATTGCCGAAGATATGTTTACATAAAATATTCTGTGCGAGCGGCCCGTCACGCTACCCTCGCACTCGGCGCGTGTCCGAGCGGGACGTATCGCTGACCGACGCATTTTTAAAAACTAAATTGACGACACTCGGCTCCAAAACACCTTTATGCTTATAAAAAAATCGTTATGCTTATGTGTAAATTTATTATGACGCAAAAAAGTTATTATGAAATCGACTACGACGTATCATATCAGGCGGCGGTTCATTGAACTCGCTCTCGCAAAATGTCTTTCGTTCAATCTCCGTGACTTCTTTCTCGCAGCACAATTAAGCTCATTTTTTATCACGCTTTTGCTTACGTCGCTGTGATATTTGATATATGAGCTACCTGCGAGCGATGTGCGAGTCGCCGAGTCAATTTAAGAACTCGCGAGCGAACAACACGACCGCGACCGAGTCGCGAGCCGGCTTCTCGATACGAATTCGATTGTTTTCCTGACGACTGTTTATCGCGTCTAATATTACTACGGATTATTTTGTTTTAAACGGTATTCGAAAAGTACCTAATATGTCGTGCGCTCCGGTGCGGTGCGGGCTCCTTGGCCTTATCGTCATATTTATGAGAAACTATAGCAAAGGCTACAGTATTAATTATACTCGGCTCCTTAAAGCTGAAGATCGCGGTCGCGATGCCTCGCTGCGGGTCTTCAGTGGACTCAAACATCTTGGAACCGAACCGATTCTTCATCTCTCGACCGCATGACATCAAAGAATTATTTACTTCGATGTATATACTTCGAGAGGTTCCTTAAACACGTCTAAGCTCTTAGTCATATACGATATACTCGTATATTTACTCAAAAAGAACTGTAGTGTTTATATGTACCTACTAATTGAAACGTTCGTAACGCGCTCCGCCTTCACGCCGTTCGCTCGGTCCGTCCGGACGGCTCCCGGGAGAAATGAACGTGACCCCGGTGCATACGCGGTCGAACGGTGCGGCGACTCTCGTACGCCTTAATAGAGAGCTCGTTAATGTATGCGTTCTCGTGTACGCGTCGGTATAACGGCGCAGTACTTAGAACCTTTTCAACGCTCAGCCACGTCTCAGTAAATGGCGTCGAAGCGAGACGTTAAAGGCCTCTCCGGTTGAATTAATATAAATAATGAAGCAATATTTCAGTTTAACGGCAGAAAGTAAAGCGCTCGTGGCGGCCCGCGCCGGCTCTGCGCTTTAAAAGATCTTTAATGAGTCGCGAAAGGAGGAATAAATGTTTGCTATAGACGTTTTCTTCGTAATCGAGGAGCGTGACGGACGGACGGACTTGCGAGGCGCCTCAGTTTAAGCGCTTATTAGCGTTAGAAAAAGCTACAAATATTTTAAGCAAAAAGTGCACATTGCCAAGTCTCGTCCGAGGCGGCGGACGGCACTAAAAGCGGTTCAGGAGAAAAATAAAATGAGCTCATCTTAAATACAGTTTTTTTTTAATTTAATCAATAGCATGATATTGAAACTCATATCATGCAATTGATTAAATATTCGTGTTTTGTGTGGTGTTGTACAAAAATAAAGTAACAAAAGGTCCAGAATGCGAACGTAGTGAGGTAGCTCGAGGAAGTACTTCTTGCAGCGGCAGCTTGTATCTGCCGGTGTTACTGTTGTCATTATACGAGTACATATGTTCGATGGGTGACAAAAGTAGTCGGCAGTTTTGATCAAAAAGTTCGAATCGACGATTCCTTCGAAAATACCTTTTCACTGATTAAAGCCCCAGGGCAATAATGTCCATGGATACATTTTTTTTACCTTTTTACGATACGTTTGTATTGCCATAGGTCTTTATCTTGCGCAGATTAGCTGCTTTGAGCAAAGAAGTTATTAGTCAATAAAATACTTAGTTGGCCGTTTACTTCTCTCTGACGGAATCACGGGCCGGAGCTGCTCCGATTTCGAAACTAAAAAATATAAGATAACATTTCCACTCGCAGTTTCAGTAAGTAATTAAGTTTTTCTGAGATTCCTCATCTTCAGCTCGCCGCGAGCTCCAGAAGGCTCTTTAATATTCTCAAGTGGTCAACGAGTGCGCTTACTTCCATTTATTTTTCATTGACTATTTGTATTTTTGTTGTCAATGAAAAGTCAGTTTCAGTGATGATTTTTTTAATCTCTGAGTGCTTTCTTCTTAGATTCCTTAAATTTTAACCAAAGCGGGTCGTAAGGCATGTCGGACTATAGACTATATATATTGTTTATCGACATATTATGTATATGTGCAGTGCTGTAGCTGCGTATATGCTCCTATAAATAAATCAGATCTGCGATTACCAATTTTAACAGAACTAATATTGAAGATCGTGTAGTTTGACCAGGTTTTTAAGAAAAGATTTCTAAGTTCTAAGAAAACAAGACGTTTATAAGAAAAATAAACTTTATTAAATAGCCGCAATCTCAACACACAAGTCTTAGAACAGCAAAGAGAATAGAATCGTCTTACTCGACTTAAAGAATTCTTTAACCGGAATTTACATAGATTATACGTCCGCCCAGCCGAGGTATATTAGTACGTTCCATAAAGAGCTAGCAGCGGTCGAGCTTGACTACAAATTGTGAAGTAAATTTCCTAAGAATTTTCATAAGCTTACCTGGCTTGTTATGAAATTGTCAAGAAACCGCTGTCAGTGCAGTTGTGTAAATTAAACGGCGGAGCGGCGCCCTAACGGCCTAAGGCCGCCCGCGGGCGCGCAGCTGTAGTGTGTTATTACCGTTGTAACGAGCAAGAGTGGCTTCTGAAACAATGTTCCGCTTGTTTCTTATTTTGTGTTTCAAGCAAGTTTAATGTAACGTAATTTTAGTTACCAAATTCTTGAGGTGAAAACGCCAGACGGTTCGGTGTGCGCAAACAAAACGCGAATATTTTTGATCCTCTTGCTCGAGCCTTCGGCTTCCTAATAATAGATTATTAAGATCATTGTTTTAAATTGAGTGCGTTGTAAATATGTGAAATATGAACCTCCGAGTGTTATTCGAGATGAGTGTATCGATATTGCGCTGCCAATAATTGCCTGGATATGTTTAAAAGATTGTTCTTATTAAAATTAGATTATTATTAGATTGTTCTTATTTATTATTAAAAATTTATCATTTCGCAGTGTCGGTACACACTCGTACGTATGTTGTATTATTTATAAATAGGCACATTCAAATTTACATGCTATATACTGAAATTGTATATATTAATATAAAAATTTATAGCAATTTCAATATCGTGCTTGTATATCGCAGGTCTTACAAGGTGAGCTTCGTAGGAAAGCCAAGTTTTTAATTAAATTTATCTAATAGTACCTCCTCAGACCTTTTTTTATGCTTTTTCTTATTTTTTGTTAGTTGACTAAAAAGTTTTTTTAATTTAATATTTACAAAGCAGTTTAAATCGGAAAGCCTTTATGTCGAGAAAGATGGGAAAGTTATCTTAATTCATTAACTGCAAAGTGTCTAAAGATTAATGGAATTATGTATCGACATGTAATAATGTTCGACGTAACACCGACAGGAAACTAGGGTGATGCTAGCCGCCCGGTCTGCGTACACTTATACTGCACCTGGAATAATTTTCATATATAAGTGTACGTCATCACTTACAGGTATAAAGTCTCCGAACATACAGGTATAAAGTCATATATCAGTCATATGTCATATATCAGCAATACAGGTATAAAGTCTCCGAACATAATAAAAACGTTTCGTGATTATTAGGTTTTTTTGTTACAGCGAGAAGATTTAAGGCCATAGTATACTACGCTGGCCGACCACAACGCGTTCGCTCACCGTTATAGCGAGTGATATTCATATTATCTACTAAGTTTTATAGATAGGAACGTTGCATTGTATCTAGATATAAAATGTACTCGCAATAGAAACTGCGTTCTAAGCAGAGACCTACACGCGAGGGTCTCCCGTCGCCACTTTCGTCGAGGCTGCGCGGGTTTGCTCAGCGACCTGGATTCGACGTAGGCGACGAGTAGAAATTTTTTTCGGATCATTACATCGCTCGCGATCAATATCGCCGGTCCGAGAACCTTCACGAAATTGTTCCCATTCATTACTTATGCTTTTTTTGCTTTCGCCGGATCCTCGAGAACCTCTCCGCCTCGCGCTATTATGCTATTTTGTTGAAGTCTCTCATATATTCACAGATATTTAATACGATTTCAATTGTCGAGACGTAGATGCGATCGATCTAAATCTTAAAGTACATTTATCTAATAAGAAACCTTAGTTTATAGTGATAAAACTGCAATGTCGATCGATACTCGGCGAAAAATATCTACCGCGCAGCTTTTCAAAGTAAACATAGTAAACCCGTACGTACAGCTCGTCGGGAACGTTGGAACGGTAAGATTTTTTAATTTAATGTCGTAGGCCTCATATTGCTATACCGTGCGACTTTAATAAACCTTCAATAAAAGCCGCCGGCGAAGTGGAGCGGTTCAGGCTCAAAGATCCCTTATGCTCCACGTTTGCTCCGATGAATTTATCGCGGGTCCGGCGCCGAAGGTCGCTCCCATTGAGGTCGAGAGCTCTCGACGAACGATGTGTGGATCTGAAATTAAAACTTCAACATATAGGGACTCAATTTTGTGAACGAAAGAAGAAAAATATTTACATATATGAAGAACTCTCGAATTAGGAGTGAACTTCTTTATACGGATATGATGTTCAATCCGGTCTTACGGAGTTGACATTTTGAATTGACGATTAGACTTTAATATTATTCAACCGACGGTCAAATCGCAGAAATTACATACGCATAGAAATCAACGGTGATGCAATAATTGTAAGAACGACGAGTAATACTCGTCCGATCTATTCCCGGGGCCGCCGCGGCGCTCGCGATCCTATTGCTACGTTGTCATTGTAAATATAAACCGGGCGGTTTGTCTATTTAAATAAACATAAACATAAACATACTTGGCCCCTCTGTATAATACCACTTATTGCCAAAGTCAAAATAAAAATAATTGAGATAATTGCAGACACTGCTATATGATTCCGTAATGAAACAATTAAATGCCTGCGTTACGGTACCCGGATATCTGATAAACATACATATACATACAAGGTGCGTCTCGACTCATTATGCTGGCTCGCCGACCAGTGTCTATACACTGTGGAATTAATCGCTTCTTTAGCATTGGCCACAATTAGTCCTTACGTAAAAGCTTCCATAATACACTGCGTCAGGTAGGTACCACCTTAAAACTAGTAAAACGACGCTCGGATAATTTTCACTAAAAGAGAACGAGCGGAAAGGAAGTTTGCAAATTGAACTAATTTTATTAATTTGGAACTACCAATTACAGTCGCCCTAAATGCCCGGATTATTTGTTCAATTAAATACCTTAAAATAAATTCCGAATTCCTCCAACGGTGTACGAGCACAAGCTGCCGATAAGAAATTACGGCCGGCCTTCATCGATTTATTTGTTAAAATCCACTCCAAAGATTCGTTTCCATTGTTCGTCCTTCTGTAGCACATTATTTACACGAGGATTCCTAGGTGAGACTCAAAAGACAACACGACAACACGACAACACGACAACGTCGAATAAAAGTGCACTGGAGTTGGCGCTTCAGTTTTACATTATAGTAGTTGCAATATTTGAAGTCCGACATAGACTCGAGCCCCTACTTACGAGGAATGCTTTAGAGTCCTCGCACGATACCTCCTGCTCGTTCTTGCGTTTTAAAGATTCACAAATGTCTATGCTCAGATAAAAACTGCATAATAATGATAATACCCATGTGCTACTCCCGCACGAGTCGCCGCGTCGAGAATTTAAGCAGGAAACACGGTGTACGCTAGCAGAAGTAAATATGGATAAGTATCGAAATAAAAACAAAAACCCTTTGGCCCAACGGACAATGATCCTGACAGCTGAACCGACGGCTCGGGGTTCTAGGGGTCAAATAAATGCATAATTATGTATTTGCGTCGTGACTGCGTGTAAAATTCCCTTTAAAGTATTTGTTTAGGGATTCTTTCCCTACGTGCATATTTATGTCTCTCGGCCGTCCGGTTGCCGTAGAGCCGCTCCCGCCCGCTGGCATCGAGCGGCTTCGCGTGCGAGTTGCTGTCAGATATTATTATCACAATCCATTTTAAGTAAGGACGAGTATCGTATTCTCTAGATTGTAACTCCGATATGAAGAGTGTTGTAGAGGCGTATTATTGAATTGCGTAGTTACGGTGAACGCGACGATATCGTCGGGGAAGAGTCGTCCCTGGAGACGATCCCGGCGTTCAGCGAGCGGAGTCAAATGATTACGAGATCGAAGTGAAGCCTTTACGATGTCGTTAGGGAGCCGAGTAGCCGTTAGGTGGATAATCGGAATTGGAGGTTCCATTACCGGAACGTATTAAACCGCACTCGGCATGGCGGCGCACGACTTTTAAGTGAAATAAAAATAAAATGTACAGTTCGAGAAGAATCGAAGCCACAGACCGGTTTAAAGGAGCACTCGAAGCGAGATGTCGCGATTATACCACTGAAGGGTAAAGGAATAATGGGAACGTGAATATATATTTGCAGAAACATTTTTACCGCGTCTCTATTTTGTTCTTCGGTGACTCTAAAAAGTAAATTAGAGAAAGATTTTAAATTAGTTTTTAGAACAATCCATAACCAGGTCTGGGACGTTGCTTTTTGTTTTTCCAATAACGGAGCGGCGAGAGCCGGACGCGGAGTGCGCTCGACGCACGCAGGAAAGCGCATTTAACAAATTTTGTTTTAGAATACAACAACAAGTGGTAAAGAATGAGCTTCGTACTTCGAAGCTACGGGACTATAAGAGCCGGTCACGGTCTATCTTATAAATCGACATGTACCGTCGGACGCCCCGGCGCGGTGTCCGTCCCCGCGGTACACGGAGAGCATGTAAACACACTCATGCATGCACGAGTATTAACAGTCGCAAGCAGTAAAGTACACGCGCCGCGCTGTATTGTGAGTTTGCGTAATGTACGTATAATTTGTTGGACGCAATTTTACAAACACTCTCTGCGTGTATGTGCGATAATTATATATTACAGTCTAAAAGATGTTTCCGGTTGACAAAGATCTAATTAAGGTAAAAACGCTTTTCTTTGTATACACGGCATGAAGCTAAAATTAAGTGTTATTTTTCTTGTGATTACGTCGTACCCTAATTTTACTTCGGTTTTGACCATTGTAACGTTTTGAGTAAAACTTAGCCGAATAAATAATCGATAACAATGCACAATTAGAGCACTCGATATTGATATTAAATCGGTGAAGATCTGGAGATGGGATATCGCGAGAGATGAAGCTACGCTACAAAAATACGAGAGAAACGGAAAATAGGTTCTGAATGTAGTCGTGAGAACAATTCCCACGGAATATTTAACGGTTATAAACATTAATTCACGTTACAGATTAAGCTACTCGTACGTATATTTGCAACGATATTTATGAAAAACGGTGGAAATACAATATTAATACTACTATATTCAGCAATTGCTGTAGTAATATGAACACTTCTACAACGAATGCAGAAGAGTTCTGTCGTTATTGCCAGCAAATGAATTATATCGGAGTGTTTTAAGAATATTTAATTACCACCCGATGAAGCTGGAATACGTTTATACTCAGTCTGTTTACACGTCAGAATGGCTCAATGGGTTGTGGTGAATCGGCTATGGAGATGGCTCTAATATTTTGAAAGAGTATGCTACTTCGTAATCAACCCCTAAAACGGCTGAGCGAGGTGTAGGATATAGTATAAGAAATATTTAGGTATCCGCATGTCACGTCGCGGCACAATGCAGTTAATTATAAAACAGTTTACTATAGAGGAAATGGTAACTTGAATGACATAACTTATTGAATAGTCTTTTGGAATACAAATACAAGTGGTGGGGAACCGTGGCTCGAAGCGCATCGATTAACTAAGCCTGCGAACGTAACGAATGGGCCCAACGATTCTGCCGTAGCCCGCAGCGGGAGTCGGGCAAATCTCGCGAGTATTCGTACTGCCATCAACTTAAAATCACTATGTACATTAAATAATTGTGTACAATTAAGTTCTATCAACGAATTGGAAATAATACCTGAGGACCTCTTTTCTGTTAAGTGGGTTTGCGCCAGAGTGCGGACGGCGGAGACGCGCGAGCCCGCGGAACGGGAAGAAGACCCGAAGTCGCCCGTGACCGAAGACGTTTCCGATGGACACATGACACGTAACGAAATAACAAGAAAACTCCCTGAGCCATGGTGTCCCGCGGGAAATAAGCACGCGTCGCTGTGTAACGGCGGAATGGAATGTTGCGCTCCCGCGTGCGACTCACTCGAAACATCGACATGAGTGGCAGCGTAACCGCACCACCGACGTCGGACTCGACCACGGATGTCTCTCCAGTTCCACGAGGATGCCTGCGGCGGCGTCCCCTTCGGTCGCAGCCCGCCGGCGCCGGCCGGTCGCTAACGGCCGCTCCACCTCGTCGGCCGTCCTCATTATGTAAATGTCGTAAGCGCGATGTAAAACGTCACAAGCGTGCCGTCATCGTTAGGATCCGCTAACTTTTTATATGTATATGAACGTACCGTGTTGTAATGTCGGTGTAGTAAAAGAAGAGTTTTTCTTTTAACGTGGCTCCGAGCTCCGTCTGATTAGTTTTGAGAAATTGTTAAGCCGACGCCGCGAGCGGGCGCGGGCGGCGAGGGGCGCGCGGGGAGCGCGGGGGACGCGAGTAAAGGAACGAACATTTAATTGAACCGACTTAGTGTTTTGTTACGCGGAGACATGTAACTTTATTAAACGAAGAGTGTCTGCATGTGACAATTTCACAAGTAATCGATTTGAGTTGTCAGCATTAACAATCGCATGGCGCCAGCGGTCCGGCGGCGCTCGCCGCGGGACTATCCCAGCCGTGACCGCGACGTCGCAATGTGTGTCCCAGTTATTACATATATACCTACCATATAAACTTATAGAAACGATTTCATTACACCCAGGCATAGAACAAACAAACGTACTCACGATACAAACGTTCGTCCCGGGTGGAATTCGAACTCGACTCCGGTGCGGTCAGAGATCGTATTTGTTTACAGACCTTTATCGTCTAAGTCTTTTAAACCGATTACAAGTCGCGCGCTTCGGTAGGTTATTATTTATGACCATTATTTATTTACAAAAGTAACGAGTTTCGCTAAACATGATCCCAGAGCCTGTTAAAATGGCCGCCGTGCTCCCCGGTCGAGAGGCGAGCGCGGTGAGCGTGGGGCGCCTTCCCTCGCCGGCGGCGCGCACGTGCGACGCCGACCAGACGGCCGGTTTGCGATTCGCTACACGACGCTGAACTTGCTCATCCTCGCGGCGCTGCGGGGAAACTTGAACTGTGGAATGAACACGTGGCGCCGAATACGGATGCGGTGCCCTTCGCTCGTTTCTTTACATCGTTCGAGTGCGGATTCGTTGGAGATTTAGAGAAGTGGAAAATATAGAAAATTCTGAGAACGTAAGGAAAATAGAAAATTTAAAATAAAAGTACAGTAAATTATATTTAGACTAAAAAAAACTATTTATTGTATAAAAATGTTCTTATATTCTTAGTGTAAATTGATCTTCTGCCGGTCTCGTTCCAATCCTAACCGGATCGAGTAAAAATGAAGCACCGGAGAGCGATGACGTCCCAGGACAGCGCGCGGCGCCGAGCGGGAAGCGCGCCGTGTTACAAAGTTTTTCTCGACGAGGGTTCCAAATTCCAATATAAATATTATTAATTCCGAGCTTCTCGTGCGCATTACGCTATACCGCTGTGCGCATTGCGCTGTTAACGCGTAACGGCAAGTCTCGTATATTAAGGCTACCGCGGAGGTGCATCGCAGTTTATGACCGATTAAACTAAAAGTTAACATACATTTTTATTTAATATTGTAACGAAAGAATGAACGACGACGGAGAACGACGAGGCGAAGAGATTTGAAAAGTGAAGCTCGAGTCTTGTCGGAAGGCCGGCTCTGCGGACGCCCGATGCCCGTCTTGAGCGCACAGGATTTTAATACCGTTGTAATACCTAATAGTTTCACATGAAATAATATTTTTCTTGTAAGGTTATTATGATTATTATGTTAGCGCACGAAGTGAGGAGCGCAGCTCGTAATTCTGTTTAACCTCCGCACGCCGCAATAACACAGTCGACGGAGGACTTGCGCGTCAGCGAAAATACCCTCCAGTGGGCGGAATGTCGTGTCGCGTCGCGTCCCGTCAATATATTCATTTATACGCGTAAATACAATGTGTCATTGGTGTGCACATTGCGACCGGTCACACGCTCATCCGCAGGTGATCAAAACGGTACGCCTGGGACGAGCCTTGAGAGATAAACAATTTGACATTCATCTATCTTACCTATTTGTTGTTCTTTACTATTTTTAACGTTAAATGTGTGTATGTATTACTTTGGGGCAATAAAGTCTTTCTTTCTTTCTACCTTACACGACAAAATACAAAAGAAATTTACAAATCGTGTGTCATATCGTAAACCTAATTATGTACACGAGTGAAAAATAATATTCCTTTAGAATTTTAAATGGTAGTCCGAGAGTTGGCTCTGAACATCCATTGGCCTCGTTCCGAGCTCCCGGGACACACATATCGCGTCCGGCGCTCAGTGCGGGTTTGTCTTAAGTCGCTTACTTATGTACCTCGGCCGAGCCTGGAAATGATGTAGCGCTTAAAGCGCGGAGTTTATGTGCGTTGGGAGGGAAATTAATATTATCCTGTTTACATGTATTTTATGATTTGGCGGTGAGCGCGTGGAACTATACAAGACGCGGAACGATGTGTGTCCATGAGAGGTTATATTTAAACATAATCGTTTTATAGTAAGAGCCGTAGAATTTTAGTTGAATATTGCACATACAATGGTGCGGCCCCGACCTCGTGCGCCCGCCGGCGATCTGTATAAAGAGCAACACGGCATAAGCGCTGGTATTTATTTTTAAATGAAAAATAGAGCACAATCCTCCCGAGGCTCGAGTGTAATCGCTTGAAAGTAGTTTCTCTCTCGATATTACATAGAGAGCGCAATTAGAAATAAGTTAGAGTCGCACGCTGAGTGTTTTTTTATTTCCAGCTCCATTTAACCCGCTCGTGCGCCCGCAGGGGGCGCCGGTGTGTAGTGCTGAATGGTTTTCAGATACTTGAGAAATGGAATTGAATTGTTCGATGTAGCCAAGCGCCGTTTGAGGTTCGTTTTTAACGTTTATTTTCAACTTATGGGCAGTTACGAGTAAATTTGTGGAGATCAATAATTCCGCTGAACTCTCCGAGCATCTCGTATTGTGTATACTGAGTGTACTAATTCTGGTGTATTACACGCGCGCATCTCCTGTGGTCACCCGCGCATGAGCCCGTCTTGAAAAGAACAGGTCTGCGAGATTAGGACTGTTAGTAACATTGGTTTAGCGAGTGTGTGCCGGTATTACTTATTGTCGTGCTACGAAAGGTCGGTCACAGATGTGACTCGGTACTCTCGAGGCCGGAGGTGGTCTGCTCCGGTCGACGACATATACCTTCTTCGAACCGAAACACAAATTGTCGTAATAACAAGCTTAAAGGTTGAAATAGGTGTAGCGGCGGTGGTACCTATGTACAAGTGTATTCCGCCGCCGAAATGATTATTTATTCAAAGTACGAGTATCGAAAAGGTAACATAATCTGGCACTCCGCCGACAACCGAACAGCTAGGGAGATAAAAACATCAATCTTAGCCTCACCTATTCCAGAGAATCCATTTCGCCATTAACAGACCTCCATACGAAATTCCTTATTTACATTTGGGTCGGTTCAATGAACGATTCGGCAGAATAAGGGGCTGCCACCGTTCGACCGGCGGAGTCGATCTGTCTGTAATGTACCACATAGCTGATAATTTCCTATATGTCATGTATAAGTTGACATGCCACCTTTAAGGATAGCGCACGCGATGGTCTGTGCCGCAACCCCTCGGGTCCTGGCGCGTTCTCCTGTAGGATACGCGAAGTTCGCATGCCGTCAGAACATTATTCACAATTGTAATATACGTACTATACGAGACACTTCACTCTATCTTCCTTCACATTTATAGCAACTGATATTAATAAAAAACAGCAATTATGAAATATATCTTTTGCAGTTATTGTTTGTCAGATCATGAATTAAATGACGAATTCCTAATACGATGCTGCTGTCGGGCCAAAATATCAGATACAGTAAACGCTCGTGTCGTGAGACATTTGTTGTTATTATTTCTTATTCGATATAGCCATTGGAATATGAGAAGATGCGTCGCTTGGATCTTTGTGGGTGGAAGTAAGTTGTAGATCGGATGTAGACACCGTATTTACGTATTAAAGTAAGTTCTTTTTCGTTGGCGAGAAATTTAAACGGTTGAGCGTCGACGAATGAGGGCCGGCCCTAAGTGAACGGATAAGTAGCTTATATCGAGGGCTGCGACTGATTTTTCATTATGCAGGCGTCATGCGGGCCAGTGAATTACTGGCCCTTTCATACGAAATCTATTGGGTGCGGTGTTTTTCAGTGTCGAAGGTAGCGTTCGCGGCCTCAAAGGACATCAATTATGGACTTCATTGCTTTTAATTTACTGTGCAAAAATAGAATCTACAGAATGGTACTGCAAGTTAGTCTTTTATTCTTCAATTGTCGGATGCGTGTAGAATACAGCTTCTCAAAATGTAAGGTTTCGAGTTTACGCCGGTCGAGTGCGATCCGATAGCTCTAACGTGTCTCGAAGAACTTTACAAAGTCGGTTCTATAATTTTGCACGGTTCTATAGTATTCGAAGTGAATGCCAGGATTTGAGCCCGAGTCTAGGGAAGCGGGAGCCTACCGCCGCAAGCCACCGGGCATTAGACGTTGTCACTGCATAATACAGTGCATGTCCGTTGATTGTTGATAAATGGAACGAGACAACAAAACTAACAGTCATATTAAACAATTTAGTTCATGTGGCATTTATTGTCGATGGAGTCTGGCGGCACCGGTCGGAGCCCCGCGTCCAGCGGACTTCTGAAGGTTGAAGGATGGTCGGTTGATAGGTTTCAGTTATAGTAGATAAATCACTTTAACGTTAGTTCCCACGACTAGGATAAAGCCTAAGCGAGCTTTTAACCTGTTAGGTATCGAATAAAAAAATAACCGTTGCGCCTGTCGTTGAAGTTCGAACAGTTGCGCCTCTCAAACTAGAGTTTATTAATATGCAAATTCTTTATTCGTATTTAGATGCTATCGAAATAGAGTAGAAAAACATTTTGCAATACATTTATATGCACGTTGTGGTACATACGAGTACATAGATGTGAAATAAGTGTGTTTTAATAATACGTTTAGTAAATGGTGTTTTTATAAGAGTGTACGATACGACCATTGCATCGCACAGTGAACTATAAATGAAACGTTGTTCCCGCCCCGAGCCGCCGCGGCGTCGTGGAGCGCGGCAATCGCTGGCAGGCTGTACTGTCTAATGGCGACGGAAGCTGCGCCGTCTTCCGCGCCCCGTACCTATAATGATACGTAGCTCGCAACGTAGTCGCGACCTAAATGTAGCTTCTGCATTTTTTACACGCCACTGGATATGGTATGCTTTGATATGTTTGTCATAACAACGGTTTGTGTTAATACGTGTTTGACCTTTTTCATGTGACGAAGTATTCGCAAGTAATCGAATGTTCTTCCTAGGGACGCGCGTTCGCGGTGTTACGTATTAATTTGTAGCATGTTTTTGGCTGAGCGGTTGCCGTGTAATATGTATATGTATCAATTATTTAATACAGAATAACTCGCCACACGATGGAACGGAGTACATTAAATCAAAATTTAAAACACAAAAAGAAAAATATAGACATCGGGAAGGCATCGAAAATAACTGACGCTCTACAGTGCAAAGCCGTAAAGTGTAAACGGGCCGGCCATATCGCACGTGTGAGTGGAGACAGATTGGCGAAAAAGGTAACCGCATGGAATGGCCCAACGGGCAGAAAAAGCAGAGGCAGGCCAGCAGAGAGATGGCTCGACGATATACAAAAATTAATCAGAAAAAAACGGGTGAAAAAAGGGAAGCAAAGTGATGTGTGGAGAAAAATGGAGGAAACCTTTACCCGACAGAGGGGCCTTCAATATAAATTAATGATAAAAATGTACAAAAAAAATGTTTAAATAAAAAAATATCCGAACGATCATTTTAGGTATAAATATTTTAATCTTTAAGAATTCATAATATACCATGTACATTATATTGGGAAATAATAAAAAGGCTATATTATTATTCTTATAACTTGCCTCCGCCCGTTACGATTCCCGGTGACGGTTATGCATAATATGTATATCTATATTCCTATACTTGACTGTATATATATATTTGACTGCCTCGTTGGTCGAGCGGTTGCTAGCGCGACTGCCGATCGGGAGGTCCTGGGTTCAAATCC
>DWEM01001035.1:0-15715 GCA_018245935.1 Agara belti belti | reverse complement strand
CAGACACAGAACAAAGAAATGTGGTCAACACACAAATATTTGTCCTGGGCGGGAATCGAACCCACAACCTCCGGTTTTACATACAGGGTCACTAACCGCTCGACCACGAGGCCAGTCGAATACGATCCTGTAGTATTCATAAATGCAGTCGCTATGAACTAGTACCTGCGATATTAAATGTTGGTCACAGATAAGTTGCTACTCTCGAGGACTAAGATGGTCGCTTCTAATTTACCCGCAGACCGGCATCCAAACGGTATTAAATCATGTTTATCCAAACGGAACCATGGATGGATATGTTTTAGCAATCCTGCGACGAAATTACCGCATCAATGTGATGGAGATGGAGTTCCTCCGTCTCATCCTGTTTGAAGAGTAGGTATCTATACGGGAACACCACCTACCAAAGAAACCCGTATTAATATGCTCCATCAGCGCGGAGTTAATGAAATACATAGCATAACAAAGTTACTATTATCAACAGTATACGATTGTTAGGTCTTTAACGAACAAATTGTATTCTTTCGATTCAGCTTCAAGACTATCTCGCGAGAGTCCTGTCCATTGTGAGGTAAAGCGTAGTGTACACACGCAATATCGTAAACTTTGTTTGACATATTAAAATTAGTTGCACGAGCGAGCGAGCGTTATCCAATTAGAGGGGTGTAATTACTGTGGGCAGGCGAGCCTTGTAAATAATAGACGTTGTCCATCTGATCGATATAGTATTGCGCGCGCGCAAATACGCCGCAAATTGTCTGATTGATTTTTTATCGGCAGTTGATTGCGCTTTCGCGTTTCGCATTACATTTAATTGCGAAAGCCTTATTGTGGATGAGCGCCTTTAAATATATGTCTCGTCCTGTTGATCGATTGTTGGTTAGCGACCTACCATCTACTGACTCGATGATTTTAAATCTATTATTAATTACCTCTCGTTACCTGCGGTTTCCCTGAAGCCCTCGTGCAATGAAAGATGGTTCCGATGTAAAAAGTAGGTATATACCTACATATATAAGTAATTTGGTATGGGGATAGCATCAATTTGAAAACCAGATTTCATATAAAAAATTTTTCCTCATTACTACTGAACTATATGTATGCAATCGACTTCAGCGTAACCGCGACAACCCGCAGAATTTATAATGAAAACAAATTATATGAAATGCTTCTGTCATCCGCAGGCAGCGTGCGTTCGATCCAACAGTAAAATATCACTTAATGGACGCAACGAAATAATTAATTATAACAATTTACTAGGTAAAATTAATGTCATATTTAGCGGGCTTTTTGCATCTGACCGTTTGTGCGGCAGTTTTAATTATTCTATTTTTAGTTCGCCCGCGGCCGTTTGAATAACGCAGTGTGAAAATATTGTAATTCATGCAAAAATTAATCAATTAGTCATTTGCATATCTTGCAGTGAAGTATTCATTAATGTTTATTTTGTTAGATCAGCATAATTAAAACAATTTCAAGAGTTTTTAACCTTGGGAGATGATTGCTTACAAAATGAAAAAATTGGCCATTTTTGTCATTCTTATGTAAAAAGTAAGTAAGTAATAAACCAGCAGGGTGCAGTCAGAAGTGCCCTGGACTGCTATATGGACTTCGAACCGGACCGTGGGAATAAGAATTTCACTGACGGTTTAGTTAATACAAGATGATATTAAGATTATTAGTTAGATTAGGTTCGAAAATTAGTAGTGAATTAGTTAATATTAATAGCAGTAAGCATCCGTCCTACGAAGTTGACCACAAACGCGTAGCCACTCTACTTGCAACCACACCTTTCAAACCGAAACACGTTTTGTGTTACTAATAATTTCTTCACAATAGAAAACCTAATTTTAACTCTTTTTTATGAACTGGATGCTCCTCACGCGACGTTCGCGAATGATTTCAGAAATGATTTACAGTTCTGGTTCCATTATCAATCTATTTGACCTACCTGCCCTATAAGAGGTTTAGCAGACGTGAACTTATACCTCAGCTGTCCTGCCTTAATCGTTGTTTCTCATGACGCGCGCAATAAAATTGCAACTAAATTCCTATCGAAAATGGTAAAAATGTTTAATCTTACTTAGTTGGAGGTCTCTACAAATTGCGCTGTTTCGAATGCTTTAGCGTATAATTGATATCTTATGACCTATAATAGCTCGATACTGATAGATAAAAAGTCCAAGTTATTTACTTTTTTTACCTCATTAATATATTGTTTTAACCTTACGCGGTTACCATTATTTGTAATTTTCAATATTGATAATGTTTAATGAATTTAAGATATTATTGACAAAAACAGGATAATTTAGATAATCTCCAGTAAACATGTTTTTGCTTATTGATAAGATAAGGATATTTTATATGGCTTATTACATGGAGTCGGGTTCAATGAACCAATACAAGAGTCCTACCGCCCTTTCTAGATCGAGGAAATGTTACAAACCCATTGTGTCGTGTCGCTCGCTGTATAAGGAAATAATGAAAGGTAATAATGAAACATCCATAAATAGTATGTTTTAATATATTCAAGAGAGCATTGTGACGAAGTGTGTCTAGAGATATTATAATTATTATGTAGGTATTATAACTTATTATACCTATTTGATTTTTATAACATTAAATGTTTGATTGATTTTAATAACATAAAACATTAAAGTTATTTTTTGACTTTTATAACTTACGTCATACAAACATATCATTATCATACAAAAGTTAAAATTTTATATTTGTAAAACAGTTTTTTAAATATAAATTGAAATAACATAGTTTTTTATAACTATTATTAAGTAATATTAAGGAATACTAAGTATTTTTGTATTTATATAAAGAATAATACACATGTTTCATTTACTTAGTTTTGTCAGGTATTACCTACTATTTATAAGGGTAGTTAAATATGTAATAGCCTGTAGTCGGACAGTCGATGTCGTCGGCAGCGCGCGTGTTCAGCCGGCACCGGCCTAAGCAGGAGTTATTAAGAAATAAAATTTTACGATTTCAGTTTAAAAATAAAATTCAACTTCATAGTTTTCGATTATATTATTGCCAGGTCCGTACGAGTCTAAAATGTCAGTTGGCAGTTGTGTGTAGAGATCGCCGATAAAATGTTGCAATTTGTTTGGCGAAACGGCGCGAAGGGACACTTGTCAATTAGGGCTTGTCCTTTGCGAACGTCATGCGGCGGACGTTTCCAGAAAAAATAACGCCAAACGAGGTGTAATTAATGCACGCGCGCACTCCTTACGCATTTTATATTGTAATAGCGACGTGATGGTATTTTTATGTTTAGTTCTAAATATTAATGCCTACGTACATACTGTCACGCGCACATTCCATAGAGGTAGACAGAGACTTAGTCTGTTCATCTGTTCTTTTTGATTTAATCAATTAAAAAGGAAGAAATTTATTTCATAAAATCCTATTCATTGCTTTTGAACCATGTTTTATTAATTGAATTAAGCTTGATACACACTGCACACGTTAAAAAACGTAGTTATCTCGTTTATTTTACGATTCTGAATCAAATCAAGCAAACAAAAGTTTCTTGCGACATTTCGACTTTAGATTTAATTGGTTCCAGTTTTGTTAGTCTATTAATAACAATCCAAAAATATACACGCTTCTGTATTACTATTTATCGACTAAAAACTAATATGTATTTTTTTATATTCTAATACATTGTAGTACAGAGTGCTTGTTTATTGCAGTATCAGCCATTATTTACAATTACGTGACATTATTACCCATTTGAAGCATGTTACGTCCCTTCGTAAGTTCCGCGGCGAAGGTGTCGGTAGTAATGACCACCTTTCGATGACTATCAAAAAATGGAATCGACAATATTAGTCACTCAGCTTCAATACGACAATGTTTACGTTGAAGTTTATTAACTACCGACTTATGTTGTAAACTTATGATGCATAGTATTATCATAATAAAAATAGTCATTTAGTAAAATATTTCTACATAAAATAACGTCAAAATGCCTGTAGAATCTAAATACAATAAATTTCTTGAAGTACGTAATTTTATTTCATAATGCGTCATTTATTGAAAAAAACGTCAAGTATTCATCATTCTCCATCAGGAATACAACCGACCGATTAGGGCATTCAGGTTTCCTAGTTATTCTTATCTTTTCGACGCGTTTCGTCGTGTCGACGATTAATCAAAGGATAAACAGGTCCTGCCTAATGCCCGTGACCTTTAAAGCACCTGCCGGGGACCACACAGCACGTGGCCTCCCGCGATCAAAGCCTCGCACGACCGCTGACGCCCGAGGGTGCGCAAATCTGTTTATGAATGTTGAATTGAGCTCGTAGCTATACAGAAAGTTGTACAGATATTGTTATGTCTCTCCAGTTCGGTGAACTTAAGCTGTGGCCCATTACGAAATGAACCGATACTAATCGCAATGTTATCTACAATTGTAGGCGCAGATATCAATATATTTTTTGTTAATTGAGACAAATCCACACACGGCTATCTGATTCCAAATAAGGCAATAGAATGCCAGTATTACGGCAACCGGGTAGCTGATAAACACTCAATCAGTTCTTGGTGGGAATCGAACCAACGACCTAACGAGCAAGTCAGATACTAATCCTAACGTAACCTAACTGATATCGGTTAGGGGGTATGACACCGCTCACATTTAGATTTTTAATTAAGATTTCGTTTTTACCGTTTAGCATAATGTCTTTGTAGGATACCTGTAGTTTTCGTACAATATTTATTTGGAATTTATAAATACACTAATAATAAACTTAACTAATGTCTCTATGATTAATTGAAGATGTCGAAAGATCATTATCTTTTTTTCGAAGCCTATCAAAGTTTTCCTTCACCGTTATACCTCGTGATATTTAAATGTCTAAGTCATAAACCGCACGTAACAAGTCAGAGCTGCGTGCCAGGATTTGAAGCCAGACCCCCCGAAGCGGGATGCTGAATTTCAAACCATTCAGCTCTCGCTGCAAAATACTGACTATTTTGAAAATGTGACTCGTTAACCAAGGCAATATCTGTACCTTTTAGCTCCAGTATATGATCCAGCTCGGCCCATCCATGTTCTACGGCCGCGTGGCTTCAGGTAATTAATAGCCGGTGTCTCAGATCGATGCGCGGCCGATCACCGTGCGAACTGACAGCGCACCGGCGACCTCTAGCCCGCGATTTATTAACCCTAACTGTACACTATTACCATTCATTACGGCTCATCTGTGACGTATTCGTGTGGTGATTAACGGTCGCTGGATCTAGGGCTAGGTGAGCCTGTGAACCCTTTTGTAGGCATTTAGCGTTCGAAAGTGGTTTTCTACGTGTTCTTAATGTGGTGTCAGATGCGATCGATTTCGCCGTTGGTGCTATTCTGGAACGTCCCGCTTAGGGGTATTAAAAGGCATCCAATATGTAGTTCTTCAAAAACCAAGGTGATCACTTTCAACAAACGTACGTGCCGCGTTTTATAAAACAATAATATATCGCTATATGATTTTCTGTCGGAAATATTTTTAGCTTAGCACAATCTCCCATTAATCTCCTACTTTTATAGCTGGATTTTACAGTACGGTAGATATCTGTGTTTCCGTTCTGTCTTTTCGTGCTGAAGTCGATCGTCGACTGCGCTACGACGTAAAGAATTATGAAATCAAAGCATCTTTCCATGAAGTCATAAACTGACGTGAAGCGAACGCCTGCCACGCTACGGCTGCGAGGCCGGCGAACATAAACCGGCACGAGTTACCGTCTCTCATGTTCGCCGATGGGAGTTTCATAACTCGCCAATCTACATACAGCTGTAAAGTGTAAGACGAATTTTGAGTAGTACCGGTGTACTAAATTCCACATAGATACCGGCGGATGCAAACCGATAAATATATCGGCCGAGGGGTTCGCGGTCGGTGAATAAACATGAATGAGCCTCGTGTGCTGCTCGCCGCGATAAAGTATAGCGGTCACCGTGCATGCCGACGTACTGCTGGGCCGCCGTGTAATTGGTGATAAAGGCTGCAACCCTTTTTACGGCGTACTTAGACTCTTCCGTGATTACTCGTGGCCTGGACGACCACCACAAGCCTTTCGTCGAGGCTTAACGATTGTTAGATAATGATGTCCACCTGGCTGCATATGTGCATCTGACGCGTGAAAACGTCAGTGGAAATTGGATTGGCAACATGCTGAAATGTAATTGTTTATATGAATATTATAATATGCAGTTTAGTTGTAGTAAAAATTAGTAAACGAAGTAAAAAGGAAATATCAAAATTATTTTTTGACGAAATAACAATATCACATAAATAAGTATATACGTAATTGCACAGTCGTAGAACTTATAACAAAATTCTTTTATAAAGTTAATAAACAATATTCCTAGAATCATTATATTACTCGAGGAAATGAAGTAATCATTGATTAACGTAAGTCAATTTCCAAATAACCAACGCGAATATACAACATAACACCTACGAAATCGATAACTCGGCGGTCCCTTATCTTGGCCAGACGTGTACCGTTCGTTTCTCGCAAGACAGGCCTCACTCAATATCGGATATTGTTCTTGCAAATGAGTATTTATGTCATCGTTTGTATAAAATGTGCGCCGATGTGGCCCGAACGCGTTTTTGCCGCTATCGCGAAGTGCCTCGCCTTTGTTTATTGGAGAAACTTCCAGAATATTTTCTTCTTACACAATTCTGTTTACAACACGACAGCGCGGGGCGGAATCGTGCGGAGCTAACGACACTTGTTATTATTTTTATTCTGTTTCGTCTTCTCGAATTAATAAGGTGCGTGTATAACTAAGCAGTTATTAGAAAAATTGTTAATAAGAATACGATTTACATTAATAAACGCGAAATAGATTCATTTTTTCGTTTTAATTTTAGTTTAAAATTCGATGTTTTATGGAGTACGATCGGTTGCTTAAAATAAGAAGTCTTGCATCCGCGCTGTGAACTTAGATTGCATGTGCAACAACATGGTGTTGATTGATGATGGCGAATGGCTAAAGAAAGGCACCGAGATACGTATAATTAACATTATTAGGAAAACTAGGTCTTTCTCGCGACTTTGTATCGGCTACCTGCGAGATAGGATTCCCGGGTAGTAAGTCGGACTGTTGCATAACTCAAATGCCCTGAAATCTGGTTTAGTCTAGTATGAAATAAGTAACGCCGATAATCATTTCTCTGGCTGTGATTTGACAGAGCGGCAGATCGCTTAAGAAGCGGCTTAAGAAGAATTCGGTGCGGTCAACCTTCAAAGTGCTAATTAACTTACTGTTTCCGGTTGTTAGGTGACAGTTTGTTAACTTTGTTACGTTAAATACTATAGCAGACAAAATAACAAATGAAAGAGTTGAAAATTAAACAATGAATGGATTATAATACGAAGAACAGACCAACAAACCGTTTACTGCAGTATTAGTGAAGAGCATGAAATGTAAAAAGATATCCAGTGATGTTACGTTATGATAGTTACGCTGTTAGTTTGATCGATTGCAATTAAACAGACTTATGTGATTACCATCTTCAGCAACGTGTACCTTCGTCACGAATTAAAAGGAAATTACTTTTCAACCTACTTGCTAAGGTTGTGTTGGATAACGATTACTCTAATATCGCATTATAATACTGCCTCACGGCCTGGCGGCAGACAATTGTTCGTTCTGCGTCTGGGTGTAATAAAAAAATGTATATCAGTATTATATAGGTAGTATGTGTTTATGTATGTTTATCAGTTATCTTCTTACCATAACCCAGTAATTATTATTATTATACATAGTTGTTACGCAACCTACCGCAAAACCGAGGTCTCATCGTATTAATATTATTTAATTTTACCTTTTAATATTATTTAAGATCTTATTTTAAAATATCAATTGTACTTGAAAAAAGCCATATATCCAATAGGGGGCTAGTAGTACCTACTTAAGGTCAGTGGCATTTCAAATGCAATTTTATATGGTCCAGGTATTCTGGCGATGAGGTGTAAGCAACCAAAGATGGTATGAAGTATCTTATACAGCTCAGATCGTAAAACGCCCAGGTATCTAATTTGTGGTGGTTAAAACAGGAAATTTTGACATAAATAAGTAAAATACTACCTATATTTAACTAAAGGGTATGATTTTTTGTGCTATGCTATGAAACGTTTACTATTCAATTTTAATATCTTAACTTGGTGCCTAATTAACTTTAGGTAACCTATAAATTAATTTAACGTCTCTATAAATTTTCTTTGTATTTTGTATGTAAATAAGAGTTTTTGTCAATGTGTTATCTTTTTAAATACCGACCACTTAATATTAACACTTATTGGATATGTCGATTGTAATGTACTTTTAATAAAGTATGTAATATATATCCATTGCACACAAAAAAATCCCGCTAAATATTTCGTTCGAAAGATTCTCAATATAATTGGACAATAAAACAGATCGCCCAAAGAATTCCTGTGTTAATTTTTATTATAATCAGATTGATCTACATTCCCACACAACTTATTACAATTTAAATGGCTCTCGACACATTAATATGTTAATCATATCGGTCTGTCCATAGCGATGAGGTGATCGGGTGACAGTCTCGGGTCACGAGAGGTCAATATTCATATAACTTATCCCAATACGTAAAGTGTATATAAAATACAGCTAAAAAAAGAAATTGATGTTCGCATGTCGCCGATGTTATCTCTAATGTCGCTGCATAAATATTGTATCGGTTTCCATATCTGTCCGTCTGTTTACCTAGATCTCATTTTATTCGATTGATTTAGTTTACTGCGTATCATATTTTTTAATTAAGTGACACGTCTGTAACTATTTTACCACAAATATTTAAAAAAATCTCCATAAAATCATTTACACGTGATATATTAATAACAATTAAATAAAACTGGAGAATTAACATCTCGCGAATGCGTTTGTCTCATTGACATTAATAATAGTGCGATTATTAACAACAGGTTTAAGGAGGAAATTTGAAAGCGGCGTGGGCGTTCACTGGAAATGTATTGAAATCGGCAAAGAGGCAGCGTTTTATTGTTTTATGGCATTTAAATGGCCAGAAACAAAACATCGCATTATGCATGCGGGCAGCGGGCACGCCACTCGTCATAAAATCGGAAACATCATTGCGCTATGATTAGCCACGATACGCTTGGCTCCATTTAAAGAAGACGGCGATTTATTCATTTACAAGAGATCGCAGGGAAACTACAATAAATACGCCTACAAATGAGATTTCTTCGTTATTACCTCGGTATTTCTTCTTCATACTGCATTGAAGTAATCGAACGACGACTATTATGTTTTAAGACTTTTGACTTTGTTAGCTCGCAAGTGCTTAGATTTTTAGTCTCGCATTTAAAGAAGCAAAAAAGTTATAAAATCTAGCAAGATTTTTTTTATTTGTTTTATACTATATATATTACCATTTCATTGATCTGCTCTTATCTTGAGTTTTGTCATGTCAATAAGTGATTTCTCCGCAAATGTTCATATTTTGCAGCAAGGGATCTCGCGATACCGACTGCTGCGAACAAAGATGGCGGATTTACATAAAAACTGTTTAATCGTAACTCGGGGCCGGCTATCGCGATCTGAACATATTACCATAAATTAATCCAATAAGGGATTGGGCCGATCAATTTATCTACATTACTGCGCGGGCGCAGGATAAAGGCTCGAGATATACAGGACAGAAGGCGCTAACTTACGTCAAGTTATTGCGTCCATTAGACGACGGAGTGTTGGCCGCTTAACGATTTCAAATCCGCGATTTTGAAGGTTCAGGAACCGACAATTAGCTCGTCTCCAAACTCAATTTTTGCGATTCTGGAGACATCGTGTCATTTGCGGGCTGTGAACCTTGCGAATTTTAATTTAAAACATATTTGATCGACATTTGAGGAGAAAATTATTCTTGCTTCGGCTGTAACGAAATCTTGAATATAAATAATAAGTTTTGCTTTTTAAACCTAAACATGAATATTCTGTTAATTAAGTATTGATACTTAGTGCAGTAGTTGGGTTCGACTCCGCGGCACTTATTAGAATAACGAAGTTTGCATTAATGAAAACTAGTGTAATTGAACCTGTCTCTTAGAGTAAGTATTTTAACATCCAGGAAATTCCTACAAATAATATACTATTACAAACAATAAGCCATAAATATATGTATTATATATTATTTCTAATGATTTATAATTCAGTTTTATGTATGAGGAATTAAACGTAATACTATTTATTTATTTTAAAAAATTGGCAACCCTACGTTGTAGCAAATATTCTTTACGTATATCATCACATTATTTTCTACTTGTTATATTACTTCTTCCTGTATACTTCACTTCATTTCTGGTATACTTCTTTGATTCTAATAGCGAGAGTATTTTTTTCATTTCAAAAAGGTTACGTCAAAGATCGGATGATATGTTAATTTCAAGAAATCAACCAGTGTGAAACATGCACGTTACGCTTAATATGGATTTTTTAAATGTAGAGATATTTAATGTAGAGACTCTTTTAATACGGAATTTTTTATATAAATCTTTGACACGGCTCGCAGCGGGCAGCTTACCTTTCCGACGGTCACTCGACATGAAGTCCTGTTTAGATACATTTCTCAATGGTAAAATATAGTCCTGCGCGGTATTTTCGTCACGTGTGATATTTATCCGACCGTTTTTATTATTTTCGTTAGACACATTTCATATACGATATAGATAAGGGTTGCTCATATGCTTTTATGGCGCGTTAATAAATTTCGTACATATGGTGTGTCGCTAAGTTCCCGATATGTAGTTTAAGCAACAAAAAGTATACCAAATTTGCACTCATTAAGTTCGTGGACTTTTACTCTTGGCCGACCACATCGTCGAGGGATCGCAAGACCAATGTATGATAATTATATCATAATATAAAAAATATATATACTCGTATATAAATGTATAACAGTTTTAATTTGAATTTACAAGCTGCGTATTTTGACGTGTACAAATTCCATTGAAAAACTGAAAATTTCAGTGCGGGGAGGGGGGAGGGGGGATACACACGCGAACGACGCGAGGACCTTGACATTAGCCGGTGCGAACGAACCCGGCGTTTTTACGATTCATTCACGAACGCGCGCCGCGCCGTGCTACCGCGGGACGGAAACTCTGACTTCTCGTGAAACGCCCACGGCGAATATCATAAATAACGGCAAATGCTATGTCATTTAATAAATTAATACCTTATTTGGCAGATTCTGTAATAATACAAATTTTAACTTTGACACGTCTGACACGTGACCAGACAACTGATAAAAATACCGGAAGCATTATATTTCTATTTTGACATAGTAAATTATTTTCGGACACTACTTACACTGTTTATTTAAAAGTACCTAGATATAGACGTAGAGCAGCAATCTTTACCAGATTTACCAGATTTACCTTTCTATATTTTTAACCTTTGAAATAACCCAATATGTGTATGTCGATTGCGTCATGCACTGTTTAGTCATTTCACCAAAATACTTTTTCAGCGGTTGAACGGCGCCACCAATATGCCCACTCGTACGTCGGCGTAAACAGAAAAACTGTATGCAGTATGTATAAAGTTATTATTGTGTTGTGTCATTCGATGCAGGCTTTACTGCCGCACTAGCCGCCGCTTTACAGGAAGGTAAATATCGCTGGCACGCACAGGCTGGCGAGCCGCTCCTACTTACGAGTAAATCCCAGTTTTACTTTTCAATTTATCGATGCTTGTATTTAGATAGAACTGCAAATTCTTTTAATTCGATATCTACTGAATTTACTGCTGCGTTTATGCTCTTACAAAGTTACAATTCAAATTCATGTCATTTACTGAAATAATAATGTAAGTAGATCCAAAATATGTTCAACAATTCCAATCAAATGTTATTGAACGAAAAACAACATAAAAAGCGATTTCAATTCAAACTCCACACACCGAACATTTTATAGCACGAAAAAACAAAACGCAAAGAAGTTACAAACAATAATACGCAATAAAACAATGAGTTACACGTTGTATTTAACCGAATAAGTGTTAAAAATGTAACGTTAAACCAATAAAAGCAATAAAAAAGCTATTTGCATTATTTGGTCATAGTAAAACAATAAAACGCCCATTCTCCTATAGAGTTGGATGTATGCGTAATATTAAGACATAGATTGTATGGCTTTTACTGAACCACGAGGAAATAAAATGCCAACCCGTGGTCAATAATGACATTGTTCGTATCGGCACCCATCACAGCTAACGCTAAGCTACATAGTAGCATACAACCTGTTACTAATTTCCACAGCGTTGTATTCCATGCATTGTATATTGGGCAATAAAATTTATTTACCTGAACTTCTCCTTTGATTGTTTGCAATATCAATGCTTTATCGTTTTACTAATAACAAGGATATCTTCAAGCTTAATATTGCCTTGAATCTTCATTGAATAATAGATTTTGATTATTAAAACGGTCAAATTTTATAACACTATGTAGGTTAGTTACTTACTTTACCTACTTAGTTCCCGAAAAACCATAATATTGTCTTTCAATTGACATGTAAATTTTTTATTGTTAACTATTTTTAACACTAATATTCGAAGCGCTACGGAGCGATCGACGAGCTTTGAGCTTTTGTTAGCTTTTTATACAATTCAGGTCTTATAACATTAACTCAACAGAAATTACTGCTTCGTTTTGACAACTCTACCCTCGGTTCCGACAACGCGCAGTCACCTCTACTGCAACCATATAAGGTTGACTATCATCGGGCGGCTTCGCGTCCGCAGTGTTGCCAACGTCAGAGGCTAGAAAGCAAGTTTAAATATTGTCTGAGACGTTAACGACCGAGAATTCTGACATAATACAATATAAGAGAAATATAAACTAGTTTATGTTTAACATAATGTATGTGCGAAGGACAGCCGCCGGAATCGAAATGATATTTTATGATATATACCTATACTTGATATTTTATTCAGTTACATATTATAAATTATTGTCGTTCAGTGTTTCAGCGAATTTATATCTATAGCCTCGCGTGAAGGATCAAGCTACGAATTATGCACGTTACGCTACGTTTAAATTCTCATAAGGTTTATAATGAAATCCGTAATAGAAACTCTATTGCACTAAACTCCAAGTTAAGTTGATGATGATGATTATTTAAAAAATATATATTATTTTGCTCACCTTTTATTTCCGTATCTCACTGTGTAGGTATTGTAATGCGTATAAAATTATTAGTACCTACAGTAACAAAAAAGTTCAAAACGCAACGTACCCGTGTCGTCCTGTTATAGTGGAATACCTGTCAAAGACCCCGGTGTTGCTCGATAAATGAACAAGCAACAACGAGGTAGCAGTTGCGTGGCGACCTGTCCGGAGTTCTCCACCGGAAACACGCGGGGATACCGGAAGCGCGGAGTTGGAGGCTTTGCAGCCTCTCGTGCTAATTACCGCCTGGCTCTGATGTATCCACTTAGCATTTTTCCCATCTTACACTAACATGGTATTAATTTATCATTGTCATATTAAAATCAATTGTTGTTGGACATATGCCTCTCCTAGTGTACACCTAAAATAGAATTCGGTTCTGCATAGACACGAATCACAGGCCAAAAAATACGACAGTCAGTATATTATAACGGCAATATTGTTGCCAATAGCTGTGTGAATTCTCCTAAATATTTATATCGTGCTAATAAAAAAAAGTTATCTGTACGATATGAAAACTTCAAAGCATGTTTAAGAAGAAATACATATTATTTACTGCAAAGTTCACGTGATGTCTGTAAAAGCTTCATAAAAGTTTTAGTCAAAGTATTGCAGGCAATTCTCTCGTAAAAAAGAGTATGATGACCTGTGTATGGGGTGGGAAACCTTTTCAATCAAAAATTTAATGCCGTGAAAAATTTTTCAAGTATACCACGATTTCGTCCACCGATTTATACCACGTCGTAGGTAATAATGATTTTGTTTGTCTCTCGACCTGCCCGACCGCGTGTGAACTGTCGACTTAGAACATGTCGTTTGTGTGACAAAATGTCAGGCTGTAACATGTCGAGAGCGCGTGAATAAAAGTTTATGACGCGTTAGTTTCGTCAGACTCGCGGCGATAACATCTCCAGCCAGTTCGTTTGTGTTCGTGAATACAGCAATCGCAATGTGTGCAGTGACAAAAAAATTGATGGCGGTTTTGTCAATAGATTTATTGTTTACATATCATTTGAATTAAAGAGCTGACTTTTGTTACATGTACGAGTGTGTTATAATTACTCGATAAAATAAAGAAATAGAAACAAAAGCGAAACCTTTACAAGATTTCACCGATGTATATTTTAATTGAGCTAAATCATGAAATAAAAATAAATAACGTGAAACTTTAGTTTTAAAACGACATGATGTGTTTCTATTTTAGAATTAAATGCATGGTTTTTGTCGTCATAAATATGAAGGAAAGCGTAATTTCATAATATTACTTTGATAACATTGAAGAAATTGTCGAATGGTTGTTTGAATGGTTTCATTGTCGTGGACTTGTTGTTAGGTTTCATGTCTAGTCTCACCTCGAGACCCTTCGCGTTAATTATTTAAATGTTAAACGTGCTTTTGTTCTAAAGAGCCGTGCACACTGTAAGGGCCCGCATGTAGTCGTTCATCGTAAAACTGTCGTCATCGATTAAAACACGATTTACACTCTAATAAGCATGCCTTCGTTTTTGCACTATCCGATGGTTTTATTACTGGTATAAATTATTAAAAGTAATTACTTTGGTCGACGTACCAGAAAATGGATTCCAACAATATGTAACGAATTCGCTGATATAGGTACCTACATATACCTATTATACGATGAAGCCTTGTCTAAATCGCACCTTAAAAGGATGTTGCATAAACAACTTTTTTGTGCCCGTGCCCTATAGAAGTGCAACTGTGAATTATTGTCAATACAAATATGATTTTAACACGCTCTATATATTTAGGTTTAGGAGAATTTGTGATTTGTGAACAACCACTAGCTCTACGAACTTGTTCCTGTGCCACAAATTTTACTAATGATTGTAGAACGCAGCGGGTGGATTACAATGTGGATTTCCCGGGTACGATCTCCGTGATGTATCAGACAGAAAACGACCAGGCAAGCAACTCGGCGCCGGTTCACGAGGTCTGGAATTGAAAATATTGTATTGAAACTCATACATCTTGCATCTATGGTTAATTTACTTTGTAAACGAGCTGATTAAGTATATCTCACGTAAAGGTGTATTGAACTAGTCATTAAACTAAGGAATAATTCATACTGGTGCAGCTCAGTGCACTCCGCGACGACCAACGTGGCCTTATTATGCTTCGTACAGACCCCGGCGTCGTTACTACCGGTTATCGGTAAATTAAGTAATAATTACATACAATGAACCGCTGTTAACAGTGTTTCATCATTTTTATTATGAATACTACTTGCTATAGAGTTTGCTGTTGCTGTGCTGTTACCCTGGTACAGCGTTTACTGACCTTGACTGGTAAATCGTAGGTTCGATTTCCATCTCGGAAAATATTTATGTGTCGAGTACGAGTGATTGTTGTGCTCCATGTCTTTTTTTTATATAATTAAGCCTAGCAATCAGGCAGACGGGCCACCTGATGGTAAATGGTCACCGTCGCCTATGGACACTTGCAACATCCGAGGAGTCGCC
>DWEM01001034.1:0-15724 GCA_018245935.1 Agara belti belti | reverse complement strand
ACTACTCTTGAGGACTGAGATGGTCGCCTCTGGTATACACGTGGACCGGCATCCACACCCTTCAAACCGAAACACAATTGTAAAAACAATTGCTTCACTGCAGAAATAGGCGTGGCCGTGGTACTTCTGGTGGTAATGTACGTCTTTCATTAGTCACGCGAGTTAGCGCCCGTGTGCGGGCGTTACTTTCCGCGTCCCTACTACATGTGACACGCATAACACGATAAACATCTATAAAACGATCGGATTCGTTGACACACACGCGGGCTCTTACTCACATCATAGGCAAAAGGCCCTTAGTCGCAACATCACTAGGAACGACGGTAGCACATGAAGATGGATGCGAATTAATCCATTTAGTCTAAAGAATAAGGTACCTTCTTGAGTGCAATAAAAGCCTTAATCTTCATAGTGGTCGAAGTTAAAGACCATTATGATAAAGAAAACTTCATATTAAAAATAATTAAAAGTAGGTACTTACCAACAATGCCGGTTGGAGACGTCACTATATTAGTGTCATTATTTCCTTCTTTCATCAATTGCAGTGTTAATTTATATCCAAAACTATTTAAAGTGTTTGAAAATTCAGTAGACCTAGAACAATTAGCCTTTTAAATTATTCTTTTAATTCATTACATTTATATTTGTTTACTGTCGTTATGATTGAGATTGAATGACAAAAACATTTAAACTGCTTCTTACTGTCCCAGTTGATAAAATAAATTGTAATTGAATAAAAAATAATAGTTAGGTAAGTACATATATAGGTGCACGGCTTGACAGAGCAATACGTAACGCCTAGATACCTATATATGTGGCTGCTAACTGGTTGAATTAACCCTTCCGTTGAATGGCATTGTTAAATAAAGTGGTTAACAATTGAACGGCTATTGGAATCAGTTGGCAACGGCTTGGAACATTATTATATATGTTACCGTTAGCTAGTGTAAAAACCTTCTTATTACTCGTCTGTTTACTTATTTATAAATATTAGCTGTTGAATTTGCGTTATATCTGTTAAATTCCAATGAAAAAAGTAGAACTTTTATAAAGTTTATTCTATCCATACAGCAAAAATAAAAACAGAAAAAGGAATAACAACAGGCAAAAAAAAACACTAACAAGAAAAAAGTACTTAAAGATTTTTTCAACGTATCAGAAAGGATACTTACCCTGTCTGTTTATCCACGGACGCGCTATCATTTGGTTTAGCTGTAACGATAGCTATATAATACGTGAAAGTGACAAAAATCAACACAAAAGATCTCCAGCAGGACATTTTCTAAAAAAAAATAAAGTTGTATTATCTAACGTTCAGTCTTTGTAAGATAGTGAAATGGGAATCACAAGATTTTTTGTTCCAATTGGAGAAGGTAATATATGGTCTGAGTACCTTGCACCACTTTATCGGCGCCCATAGCCTTCATTGGATTAAAAAACTACACTATGTGTAATATTTTGATTACCCGCATAATGTTATTTGAATGGTAAGCATCTCAAAAAAACTTTCAGGGGGCATCCAATAGTGAGACCTCGGAAGGATTAGTACCTAAACGTAAATTTTTTTTAATTTCCTACAAACAATATTTTCTATGCATAGACTGATTATATTGATTATCAATACTGCATATTTACCTATTATCATGATGTACATTATTATTAGGTAGGTACTAATTGATAAATTATTTTGTTTAATCAATAAAGATAAGAAACTTAATATAAACTTTTCTTGAACTTTAACATAAGTAGGTAATAGCAAAACTTGGGTATGTTATCTAGTAAATGTGTTTATTTTATCTCAAACGGTACTCTACAGTCACAGCTTAGTATTTACCGAATCGCACATTCGATAGTAATATAGAAAAATCACTTGGGAAACATTTTCATGTCAAGTATAATCATGCAACAATTGGGGCTCATAGTTTTAAAATGGCTTTAAACCAGTTTAAAAAAATAGAGAAACATTTTTTGCATAAACGCTATGATATCTATCTTCTTCGATCTTTCAATTGTCGTAATAGTTATTACAATTGGGCTTACCCACCACCGTTATTAATCCGTAACGTTGCTCTGTATTTACAAGGATGTATAATTACCTTCTGTTTACTGTGATCCTGTGCTGCAGTAAAAAAGGATACACGTATAACTTTATTACCTTCTATTTTATTTAAAACTCTATATCATTAGTTTTTTACACAGCGTATTACAATCCGCAACGTAAAATTGTATTTACATATTTATTTTAATTCCAAACGAGGATATAGAAGAACGCGAGTGTTCACTCGGAAAGCGCGTTGAGTAACTAAAGCTAAACCAACCTTGAGTGTCATCGCGGCATGATGGTCGAATGTATAAAATAAATGGGGAAACCGCACAAGCAAAACTACATACAATAGGCAGATGTTTCGCAATAATCATCTTTACAGACATACCCGATACATATTTGTTAAAAAATGGGCTCCGTCACCCCTCTATAAATTGTACTCGTAAGTGCGCATACAAGGGAAATGACTAGTGCCCGGTTTATGTATCCACTAATCCCTAGTCTATCGAGAGCAAAAAATAAAGATGAAATAGTAACCACTTTCTTGTTTGTAGTCGCCTTATATCGTCCTTAAAAAAACATGGATCTACTCGTATGCTCAAATGGGATGACGTTAGCAGTTATGCAGCGGTTTCATATGAATTCATACATGCAAGTATCACAATTATATTCCCAATTGACACTACCGCTGAAACTAGGTTACACTATTTTGCGTTGATTACCCGCAAATTACAGTTCCGTCGAAGTCATACTGCAGCGTGACAGAAGTTCCAATGTGTTTCGTTGGGAAGTTGGTAATCAAACTAGTGTATTATGATTTAAATATTTTTAAACTACCAATGCAGCATGCATTGACAAGTAGTGATATCTGAATATCTGTCCACATGATACGATTATAACACCATTTGTTGCACACGTTATACAAACTGTGCATGTAAAAAAATGTCATGGAGGAATAGTCGAAGAACAAATTCGATTATCAGTTTTATATATTTACAACTATGTAGGTATTGCATCCAGTTTGTATTGATGCATTTGCTCATAATCATCATGATATCATTATAGTACAAGATTATTATATAGTAATTGATGGCATTGAGTAGTGTCAGAATGTGCTATGTACGTATGCATACCTGCTGGTTTAGGCCGTTGGCGAATTTACATGTATCAGGTGCTAAAGTTAACGTTAAAATATTGCTAACTTTTCTATAAGTTTGAATTGTGATTTTTATATGTCACATAAAGTTCAAAATATAAATCAACACTGCTAGATACTTCCGGACAGCGGTAATTTCTGCCAGACGCATTGAAGCTCGCAAGAAAATAATGATTTTAATTATAATAAGTCTTGATTTTTATCAAGTCATCGGGAAGTAAAAAATAAAACTACAAATTATCAATCTTTTATAAATATTCGTAAATGTAGGTCAAATGTGGTACAATTAAAATCAGAGGAAATATTTTTTTATCAACATCATATCAAAAAGGAAACATTCATGCATTGTTTTCTACACTTTATCATAATCTTAATTACAAACTGTAAAAAATATCCATAACTATCTATAATGTATAGGAACATGAGTCCGTTAGCAATAGGGTGAAGATGATAATAATATATAAACGGATGCTGGAACTAGAAATTACATGACACTCGCAAAAAAAAAAGACTATATTCACCCCATCCCTAACCGTTTAAAGACTCTTTGAACTGAATTGTAAAAGCTTCAAATAATTACTCTTTATTTGATTCCAAACAATTGCAAATTTTTATCGGGAGACAAATCACAATAACATTTGCGTCATAAAATAAACAAAAGTATGCGATAGAGTGTAGAAAAGTTAAAATATTATTCACATTTCGTTTTTAAAACCAATAAAACATAATTTATAAATCAATATTTGAGTACATACTCGGTGGCATAACGATACATTGCACACTTTATGGAGGACACATAAAGCGATCAACGTGACAGGATAGAAGTGTACACTCCTGTGGGAGTACATTTAAGCAACTAAATAAGTATTGAACGAGAACCCTGACTATTGGTCACAAACAATAATTAACAAACAGCTGTCGGTGAGTAAATGTAATATATTGTTGACGTACCAGTACAAAGGTACGGCGCCCGCTAATGACACTTGGCTGCGGTACTTACTGTGAGTACTACTGATTAGAAAAAAATCAACTGCTTACAGAAGTCACGTGTTGAAAAAGTATGAACGACCTAAGTATACAAATGTAACAAAAAACATTTACATAGTACATATTAAAGTACAGTGGAACATAAAAAAAAAAATAAAACACCTGTGCCATGATGTACGAGGCAGAATGTGCTGGCTCGTACATCACGTGGGTGTCTCGCTAAGGGGATAAATAAATGATATAATAACTAGATTTACAACTAATATATTGTAAGTGTTTTATTGGTTTTATACCAGTGTGAAAGGAGTAAGCTTTAATGAATATATTGAAGATTATCATTTACAAACTAATTAATAAGAAATAACCATTTTAATACTTTAAGACATAAATAATAACACATTTTAAACAATTTAACTTGCTTTCTTTGACTTAAAATCTCTTACATCTAGATATTTTGACTACACTAATAGTATAACCAAGTCCGTTATGTTACATTGTTAATAATTATCCTATACTGACATAATGTAAAAGGCGGTAGGCAGACAACTTCTTAAACCTAAGGACTCAGAAACAGAGTGTTAATATTATATCCAAATATGACGATGGCTTAGCACTCTTAGCCTATAAATGTCAGCCTAGAAAGACTTCAAATAACATTGGAGTAATTATTTACAGCGCAATTCAAAGTTCCAGAAAAATTAAACAATAGAATAAAAAGCATTGTTCTCATTTTGCCTGTTAAAAGTATATAAAAATTACTTGCTATACCTATATTTACTTATCATTAAGTCTTAATTACTGACATTTTAATTATAGTTTACACATAGTACTAAGTCACTATCAGACGCAAATGCAATAAAATAAATAACATACCAAGAAACGCACATAACACACCTTCTGGCAGAGTTAAGGAGATTCTTATACATTTCATTACATTAACTTACAATTTTAGAGCTTGATTGACTTAATTATTGCTGAATGTCTAAAACTATAATCTCGATAAAATTGCCAGAATTTATAATCTGTTATGATAAACAGCTACATAAATGGACATACACACATACACTCGCATATACTCTATCAATATGGTGGCTCGAACTAGCGTAACTTAATAATGAATTAATGATCAGTCTTAATAAATTCATATGACCCCATTCGGGGTCACAGCACTATTTTTACATATATTGTACATCACTCTGTTGCTGAGTCTAACTTAAACAAAGTACCTTCAAAACTTACTAAAGAAACTATTAACAAAAAAGCACTGCTGGTTAAATTTCAACAAAAAATGTCAGCACATAAAAGAGATAATAAATCATGTTAAGACTGCATTGCCTAAACTGTGAATCTATTAAATCCACATATAGTGTACAAAAGTAAACCTGTGAATTATTTCGTATTAGACCAATATCTTTGAATTTCAGCGGTTGATGATTAAATCATCGAACTAAATGAACTGGAGATTTGCCTATAGACAAAAATTTCAATTCTGAACAATCTATTTAGCCGCAAGCCATATGACTGCTTTCATTTTGTTTACTTGAATAGAATATTCCACTTGAGAGTGTTTTAGGCAAACTTTAGTCACAATTAAATCTGAGTGTCCAAAGCCCTTTGAATTGTAACACAATTTGAAGTGTCTTATAGCAGCGCAGTTTAGGATAACAAAAACCTAAAATCGTAAAATGAGATTTAAGAATTACATACATAATATAGATTTTGTCAACTTGTCTTGACTGAAACTACACTCCATAAGCTCACTCATATTGAGGAAGAATAACATGGAATGCTCTAAAATTTCTGACCTTATCATTGAGGGCTGACACTGTCCAAGTGGGCCTTCATAATACTCACTTATTATAGTTTAAAATAAGCACTGGGATTCACTAGCAAGAAACACATCATGCCGAGTATGTTAGAGCATAATATATTGATAGTCACTTTCAAAATGACTTTTTTAAAAGCATCTGGCAGTAATCATTTGTCTAATAATTGTTTCAATTACATAATTGTTTGTTTACTTCAGATTCGTAAATAAATACAGAGTACCTTCATATTGTATGTTAAGGGAAACATAAGTTATTTCATAATCAAATGTATGTTGGCCGCATGCCTAGAAATTACTATCTACAATGTCAACCATATCTCAATATTCCTAAATTTCACACATACAATATTGCTCGAACAATACCAACATTATTGCTTTTATAATCATTAACTCTCAATCAATTTCTTATTTCACAAATAAGGAAAGAAAAAGTATGATACATGCGCGCACACACACACACACACACACGCACACACACAAACATTTGAACTTTTCATATTTACCTACATCAGTTTCACATAATTTCATTAGATTTCTGGTTCAAATAAAATTGGCACGCGGCACATTGCATCTTCAACCTAACCTTACTTATATCAGTCAATCCTCAATTAAACATCACTACTGCAGTAAGCCTGAGTAACATAGTGATCAAACATCATGACAATATTTGAGACTAAACTAAGCACAGCGCCATCACTGTCACAATGCATCCATCTTCCAATCAACTCTTATCACTCACATCAACTTTAATGTGTATAAAAAAATAAACAAAACGCAGACTTATCGATTCGTCACTTTGGAAAAGACAGCTAAATAACTAAAATTTACAAACTATATTCGAGGGGGATCAGTAGTGCTCTTAACCAGAAGTGAATTATCGAGCAGAAAGTTCTAGACTAGTGATGTAATCACGAGTGCTTTACCACAATAACACCTGGTCTCTGTGGTGGAGTACGATCCATTTTTTTCGTCAGAGCAAGTGGCGCCTCCCCAGTCTCCTCGCGAAACAAATGATCACCTTCCAAGTGACGAATGGCCTCCACGATGGTTTCTAGGTTTTGGCGACTAGTGCTAGCTAAGTACAGACGTGATGGAGCATCATGAGTGGCATCAGGCAAAACCTCGACTTCCACGCGCGGCTCCGCCTTGATAGCGGCCTCCAGCAGTGGCACGACCGGCGTTTCCGCTGCTGGAATCTCTACTTCGTCACTTTCAATTTTACAGTCTGTGACGTCCGTCTGTTCATAGTGAACGATAGGGCGCTGTGGCTCACTTTCAGGGTAAATTTGTGTTTCCAATGAATGCACACGTTCTTCCAGCAATCGTCGTAACCTCCGCTCACGTTCCAATTGCACACAGAGCTCACCGCTATCGATATCCTTCTTCTGCGGGACGTTCGGAACAGTTATAACGGGCACTGGCTCTGGTGATCTAGAGTTGGTAATGGTGTCCTCAGTGGAATCCGGGATAATGGCCGGAGGAACATGAGTGATGATCTCACTTTTTCTCTTCTTTAGAGGTATCTCCCCTCCCTCGTGCTGGTTAAGTAATCGTTTCAACTGACAGTTCTGCGAGAGGAGCCGCGTCTTCTCCTGTTCCAGAGAATAGATATATTCAGCTGTCTGCTGTAAGATTGCCGCCTGCAAAAATGGACGATGACAATCAATGTTACTTGTCAAATCGAATCAACATTCTCATTGTTAATAAAAATTTCTAGCACCGTTTCGTAATAATAAAAGATTAAGTTTAACGAACAAGTACCTTGCTCAATTTTTCTCCTTCGTGGCGCGGCAGCAGCGTGCGCAACGCCTGGAAGCCTGCATTGATGCTTTGCATGCGACGTCGCTCGTTGCTGTTCGCAATCTCACGTCTAATCCTCCTCTCGGCTTCCATCGTTTTGGCTCCAGGTAAGTGTTTGTCACCTCTGAAAAATTAAAACGCCTACATTGATTCCGTCACATTGAATTAAGATAGTTCACTTTACAAACGAAACACGTACCCGTTTTAAGATTAATTTCAAAAAACATATCACTGCAATAAATTGTTTCTACAGAATAATAAAAACTTTTATTTAAAAGTGGCAGTTTATTAATGCTTATCTAACATTTTATTGAAGACGAAATATAATTGTGGTAAAATATTTATTGTTTATTTACAAACAGAACTCATTGACAGCAAGTCATGTTGTACTTATATCGTAATGCTAATATGTAGTACACCTGTGATTGACATATCATATGTTCTATGTGTACATTATATGTGTGCAGTGTCACATACTATCTATGGTTATATGCACGATGCGTTAAATTCAGGCACAATCCTAAAGTTAAAAGACTATAATATCCAATTTAAAACAATTCACTAGGTTTTAGTTGATGAAAGTAAATCACATGGTAATTCTTAGTAACGACGCATCAATGTGGACGTACATACGAGCTACGCGTATAGTAGCGCTTACTACGCCTATTTGATTTGTCCAAACATGGCGGCCCAACAGCTGACTATAGACCGGCACGGGGCGGACGCAACCTAATGTGGTACGCAAATTCTTATCAACTTTATCAAAACAATAACTTTCGCGGTATTATCAATGTAAACAACTTCTCTGAATCGTTGTAAACTATTTTCGCCTCAAAATAAACGTAACGTCGGCAACCACGCCGGTCTTCCTTACCTAGTAAAAGCGTGATCAGATGCTTCTTCTTCGTACAAGTTGTAATCTTCTATTTCTAACAAACAGACGTCATTACCGTGCAATGACATTACTTAAGCACAATAACAACACTATTTAATTATTCTTCATCGAAACAATTCAACAGTATACTGAAAATTATATTAGTTTCATTGAGAGCCACAATGGCGGGAAATGACAATGAGCTCAGTCAGGTGACGCTACACAAATTTTACACAACACCAGGAATCCAACTAGTAAAATCACTGCCTAAAACACTAATTATACATAAATAAATGTTATACAACACTTCTTTTTAAAAATATTACGCAAAACTTTTTAAAAACAGTATTTTACTTGACGAATTCAAGGGCAACACGAGCAACGCGGGCGACATATCGATGTATCCATCCATAGAGTCTACAATTGTGTGTGTTGTCGCTTGAAATAGGCAAAGGAAACAAGGATATTTATCCAAGAATAGTCCTATGTGCAAAATATTGATCTAAAAATTTGTGTTATAATTGATTTTATTATAGCGCTAAGATATTTTTACAAAATACGTTGTGAAGGAATGTATTTTTGTATATAAAATTTTTCTTTAGAAAACTACTTAATATGAGTTATATAATTTAGAAGAAGAAAAAGTTTGAAGTGAATTCTGATTAATACACTAGTTAGTTTTTAAATTTATGGAAATGATGCGCAAATGTATTAATGAAACAATGATATTTCAACATAACATTCTAAACTAGGTACCTAATTGAAAATAATTTAAGAACATTTTATTCTGAACCGAAATTTCTATTGTAATTTTTATACTTAGTTATAATAATTTGGTAATCTTCGTCTGCTTGCTAATTGCGGTACATGGAGTTATATTCGTTAGAAATAAGGTTAAAATTTTGACAATTGTAAAAATAATTTTGCATACCTGCACGTAATTTTTTTACTGCACCTGGTCTAACCAAAGTTTTGATTTTTTGACAACTATAGTTATATTTAACTAAATCTTATTACATTTATCGGTTCTACTTATTTTTTACCATTGATATAATAATATTAATTATAAAATACAATAATAACTCTACTTCCTTAACCTTGAACGTTTCTTTAACGTCCATTATGTTGCCAGCTTGTAAAATTATGTTGGTAGTATTGAAGCGTCTCGATTAGAACAACCAATCACAAAAAGTTTCAATTTTGAATTTTGTTCTCGGTGGGTGGAGATTTTGTCCTGCCGCCATATTGTGTTCGGCTGTGAGTGCTGGAAGTGAATTATATTATTATTACGGTGTAAATTCTTTGTCCTTATTGTTCGGATTGAAAATTCTTAAGGTAAGCTGTAAATCAATCTCTGTTTTTGTCATAATTTATCAATTTATTACCGTTATGGACATTTTATTATATTTCTAATTTGGTGTTCACCGGCTTCGGCAAACAATTAGCTCCAAATTCATTTCACATACTTTTATGCTTTAATTTTATTGTGGGCTTTTACAATTAAGTAGATTAATGCCGTCACTTAGTTGTTCCATTTAAAATAACACGAACCCATTAATATAATACTCGCACGACCTCAACTTTTACAAATTGTCGGTAGAACGTGTTTCGATTATGTTGTTAGTGTACTTATATCGTAAATCGTAAAGAATTCCCTATAAATGCCATGTATTAAGTTCAGATTGTAACTTTTACTTTTATTCAAGCGTAATTCCTATTCCGGGAAATCCAGTCCCTGCGTACTCTGGCTATCGAGCGATGAATCATCGTTGCAAGTCAACCGGTGAGAGCTATGCAACAAAGGTTTATGTACTGCGCTCTCTGTGATCAATTTGTATAGAAAAACTGCATTCATTTTGGGCTAAGTCTCCTTTGTTGCCTCGCACCGGTTATCGATTTTTGTCTGGTGCACGTGTCCGATTTGATCTCCGCTCCTTGCGTGAAAGTAAATCTGTAGAAGTAACACGAAAAGACCGGAATCGTGACTAAAACAACGCCCTTGCACCGTTTAATTAGTAGTATAGTTACTTTAACTGCTTGATGGTTTTATTGAGTCTGCACCAAACAGTTACCATCAGTTGGTTACAAGTCAATTGAAAAATTCAATTGAAATATCAGAACAGATTTATATTTAGTATGTTCTATTGTCCTTATTAATTTAACTGTAAATATAACATGTTTATAGATAATTTTAAGTGAGTAACACACTAAATGTATTATCTTAAGTGTTAGAAGTAAATATTTAATTGTAGGTATTTAATTATTTACACAATATATCCATGAGTTATTGAGGTAATTTTCCTTCATTTGTAAAATAAATTTGGTCATGCATTTTATATTTGGTGCAAGAATAAATATTTTAGATTTCTTTATATTGATATATTTATTTCTCTATGATGGTGTACAATACAAAATGACTACTTTCTTATATCTAAAGATATCTTAGTTTAGTATTAGGCTATAATAATGGTTGTCTGATTTCGTTTAAAACTATTGGCTAAGCCAGTTTTTTTACTCTGCAACATTGTTTCATAGATTCTAAGCCAAGGTGGGTACTCAGTCCAGGTGTAAATTAAAGTACAATTTTTTATACTGACTCATTATAATATGAATATCTGCAGTATATAAAATAAAGTGTTATTTAATGAAAATTGCAACACGTAACCAAAATTAAATTAGCATCTACCATTTAACATTTTCTTAGAAGGCTCTAAAAATAGTAGAAACACAAAAATGAAGTTTATGGCTTTTAACATTAAACCTATGCTTTTTCTAAAGGAATGAACAGAAAAATTGGTATTTGAATAGGTAATGAATTATCCGAATTCTTGATTAACATAATGTAAATGTAAATTAAAATTGGGTACTAAGTTGTATAAATAAATATATTCAGATGTTCCTTATCAGTATAAAATAAATTGTAATTGCAAACTTTGATAGAAAAGAGTGACCATCAGAAATTATAACATTTTAAAAATTTCATCACAATATAGTAAATGATAATAGCAAATCAACATTTGTTGGTAAGACTTCAGAACAATAATTGTCATACTTATTGTACTGTATTTCTGTTCCACCTGATAGAGCTGCTTCATTAAAATCATCTGCTGAAATGTGGTGGTAAGATGGTCAGGTGTTATAATAATATTAGTTTTAATTTATTTACTCACATCTCCAATTTACTTCAACTTGGGTCTCCACCATTTGTTTTTTATGTCTCTGAGGTCGGTTCAGTGACTAGAGACTTTGTTTAGTTGGGAGATGTAATCTATAAAGAAACCTATATATGTAGTTTATCAGATGTCCGGTTGCCAGAGCCAAGCTCGGCTTAGTCTGATATCAAATTGTGTGAATTCATCCCAAGAATATTATTAATATTATATGTATATTAATTTTCTCATGACCTACATATTATAGACACTACTTTATTCTAACATACAGTTGACTTAATCCTTGTTCACACACCATCATTACCTGCCACTGCAGAACTGCAGGCACACTGGCTAAATCTCTATTGCATTATAAATATGGATGCTGTTCCATAATGTATAGAAGAGTAAATCTTTTACTGCTGATAAATCAATAAGTACTTGTAAATAATTGACTAATTTCATATATGTATATCTATTAACTGAATAATATTGGTAATTATGCTTGGGACCATAAGATTAATATATATACTGCACTTCACTATAACTCTACTAAATATATTAGTCGCATCATCTGTTCACATTTCTTGTTCAATTATCTCTAATCAATGAAGGTTAGCAGAAAGTCCAATAGCATATTTCGCCCGGCCTCCCGCGAGGCGAAACAGTACGTGAGCATATGAAAACCCGGTTTCTCTCTATTCACATTAAAATGTGTAAACAAAACAGGTCTTTCAAGATACCTGACCATTGTAGTACAGTTATGAATATTCTTCGAATACATTTTCATCGTGATTTAGTCCGATACCGCCGTTCCTACTGTAGGAACGAGCTAGTATCCTAGTACTATACTAATGTACTTTGTTATTTAGGTATTCAAAGTTGCCTTATTTTTTATTTTTAGTAATATTAGAAAAAAGTTCAAACACATAGTGAATAATTTCGTCGTTATATTTTTTATTAGACATGTTTAGTATTTTTCAATATTATTATGATATCAAGTTCTTTGAAAGGTAAACTATAATAATTTGTTTTATTTAACATGTCCAAGGTCGCTTTGAAAAATCAAAAGATACCTTAAAAAACTTATTATAGTTCCGAGAGCTTTTTTTTATAATAATAGATAGTCGAAATGAAGTCACGTAACGTATTTGTAATGTGTAAGGGAAAACTTAATCTGACTACAAGAAGTGTATCATCGCCTACACAATGGTTCAACGCCATGAGTTTTTGTCGGTCGAAAAGATATTTTGTGCAAATTGAAAACTGTACCACGACACTTTCAAATGAACGCTTCATCCCGGCCTCTGGCTCGTCTGCCCGTCCGCGTCTCGACTCCCCCAACCTCCTCTCGATATTTCGTTTCGAACCCCGCCGTCAAAATATCAAAATTCAACATCAATTCTGCGTCGGTTAGACACTAGAAAATCAACGGTTGATATTGGAATATTTATTGAGATAGCGTGAAGTGATTTTATCCGTCTGAGCTTCCGACTGCCATTAAATTTACATAACACATCCTTAGAATTCTTGATTTGAAAGTGTAAACGAACTCTTAAGTCTCCCAACATCATAAGAATGGTACTTAAACAGTGTGTCAATATTGATTGAACATTAATTAACAAATACGTTGAGCATAATAGTGTTATCGGTCATTATTGGTTTGGTTTCCATTGTTCATGTAACACATTATAGGTAACAATAACAAGGTTGTAATGTTAGGAGCCGTTGGGTTGTTTGTTGGTATATTTTTCCGATTGGTGTTTGAAGGCTCGTATGTCTGGTGCTGCATTACCTGCGGTTTGAACCCGCAACCGTGTGATATCGATTTTCCACGTACCGCATAGGTATCTAGTGTACTTTAATGTTGTCGAGCGATGTGTTGTTTTCAAACGTGTATCGCCCGAACTTGCGTTGGAACCTCCCGATTAAACACGGTTTTGCATTAATTTGAATTTGTTATCTATCTAATTAAGACATGCGAAGGTGGATTCTCGAAGTATTCGGTTGATTGTACAAACATTGAGAGGCTACTTTAATACGTAAATGAAACGAAAATTTTAAAAATAAAATTTTACGTAAACGTTAACGCAGATTGAACGTTTAAATTTAGACCATAATTCACTTTCGGCATAATATCACCGCCAGTATTTTTCTACTTATCGGAGTATCTTCATGCATCGGTATAAAGATAACTATCAGTTAATGGTTAAGACGTTGAATACTTTTATTCGCTATCCTACATCGTTGTTTACCGAACCGTGTCCGTAGTAATAGTAAAATGAGTTCAGCGTAACTGCCGAGTGGACGGACGCGGCCTTGAGGGTTGTCTTCACGTGAAGGTGAACTGTCTGCAATCATGATATGTGTGACGTTTCTACGATATTCTTACTTAAACGGCTTAACCGACCTTGAACACACGGTCCAGCGAAGGTCACCTCTACTGTAGCCGGGAGATAAAACTAGCTCCGCTACTAGTCGCTCTCGTTGTAGTTCGGTCCACGATAAGCGCGGTCGATTATTGGGTGTCTAAAAAATGATAGTGGGGGAACGCAAGAGGTCGTTCGCCCTACTGCGTGTATCAATTAGATATAACTCCGTATGATGGATGACGAACGTCGAGCCGCGAACGTTGTTTACGACCAGATGAAACACATTGTGACGAAAATTTAATATAACCGTGCATTGAAATTATATTTTTACACAAAGGATACAATGTTATTTATTGTGTTTGTTTTTAAAAAAATAACATTGAGCGTATCATTATAATTAGAGACGAAAGGGAAACTTTTGAAGGCTTTGTTTGTTACTGTACGGCTACGTTGACCCCGTGTCATTTTCTCTGTTATATTTATTTGTTTGCACCGGAACGTTGTATGCGTTATGCGGAGATAAGGAGGGCCGGTGTGACTAATGACTCCGCCGTATATGTTATGTTCGCGTATCAGTGTAATCAGTGGTCGTATTCAGGAACCAACCTTTGTTAATTATTACGATATGTTTATTGAATGCACATTATTTTTATGAACCTCGTTCGTACCGTTGTTTTCTATAAGCGCTCACTCGACGCTTAGGATTTCAAACGTCGCAGTCGTTTGAAGTTTAGTGCTCGCGCATTAAACAAACGAGTTTCGCCGCTAGAGACATTCGACTTGCATGGAACCAGTCTTATCTCGACTCTGCCTATACACTAGCGAAAGTCTATTCAAAATATGTATATGCATCGGCTAGGCAACTTTATTGGTTATAGTTTGTGGTTGTTCCAAATTTAATGTAAGACAAAGGTGAGGTATCAATAATACAATAGCTAACTAGCAAACTAGCTTTTAATTGTTTAGAAATTTGTCGCCGTACGGTTGTCGCACGCTCCTAGCGTCTTGCGACAGTTTAAATTGAGAGCGTCCTTAAAAATTAAAACGCTGAAGAGAGAAGTATTCGGTTGTTGACGTTATTTTTAAATTTTCGACTTATCTGTCGTTACGGAAATAACGCTCGGCAGGAAGCGTGGGCGGGTCTGGCGTGTGTGAAACTATGACCCGAATAGAAACATGCAATAACAGTGCAACGTGAATGTGATGCATGTGTGATACTATTTCGGTCGTTAACTTTTATTTCGGGCCCATTCCCAGCGCCGTGACCCACTGGCGCGTGTTATATTTAGTCGCAGCCTGCCCTTTTCTATACCTGCTTCGTCTATTTCCATCGCACGAGGTGGTGATTAGCATACCGAGATGACAGTGGCGTCCATGAAATGAATACCTCATTTAATATATTAACATCGTTGCAATCGAAGTCGGTGTCGATGTTATAACAAATTTCGCAAAGATACAACGTATATTTTTCAAATTTCAATAAAATATAGCTCATTTCATAGATTCAAAATTTG
>DWEM01001033.1:0-15726 GCA_018245935.1 Agara belti belti | reverse complement strand
GTGTTATAAGAATTTATAAAATGAATTATTTATGACATTTCTGAAAGTATTCAATTTGTTTACAAAAATTAGGTAGTGCCCATGCTTTGCTTAGACTTTGGACTTAGATAATTTCTTCCTAGTATTTCAAAATGTCCATTGGATAGCGATCAAATATTCACTAAGATTTGATTAATTATATTCCACATACTCAATTGTTCCTTGACGACAGGAAAAGATAATATATAATTTGGAAGCAAAATAACACATGTTAATGGATCTAAAACATGTTTTATGCCATCAGCTAGATTTTGAGTTGTGTCCCTTGAGGAAAATGATGCTCATGAAATTCCACAATATAGAAGCCCGTATCAATAAAAAAACACAATCGCGCTCGTCATGTTTTTATATCAAAAGCAATATCAACCAAGAGCTCGTTAACATACGATCGGTCGATAAAAGAAAATAAACAACGATGTATCCCCAGTTTCTCTGACTCTACAAACGATATTCTAAACGGTCACAATATTGAAACGATTCGACTGGCGTAGGAGGCAGTAACGATATAGGACAATCAGATCTATGTTTATCTAAATAGAATTTTAGACGTGAATTAATCAATGTGCATGTAATTTATCATAATAACATTTAATCGTGGGATGCATCTGCTTCTTTTACATATTCCATCTTTAGTTACCGTACACACTTTATATTGTTTTATTCAAACCGAGCATAACATAAACAAAAACATAATCTAACAAAATAATCAAACAAAAACATAATCTAACAAAATAATCAAATAAAAACATAATCTAGTAGCAAATATACCCTTTCCACTTGGCTTTTTCATCCCTCGCGTTTAATTATATCAATGCAAACACAACAGCGTCGCAGCCAGGTGCAAACGTCAATGCAAATATTGGCCCAACACCATTAGGTTTTTATTTATTTACTATGCCAAAAAGTGCAGACAATATTAACATTAAGCATAAGTAGTTACAATAATATTAATAAATATTACTAGTACTTAAATATATCATAAGACAATAATAATATTTTGGGACATCTTCACATACAGGCGTCGGACTGTGTGGCCTGTCTGAGGTGTACTGATGTAAGAGATATCAAAAACCTACTCAAACGAGAGAATTGTTCTCACTTGTCATTATTCACTGTCATGATACGCCCCGTATGCCCAGTCCTAAGTCCTACAGATATTAATCTGTTTCATATCGACAAAATGTCATGTTTTCGTGATTTGTAGTTCTGTAAATTATTGTGCTGAATTAATATGGACTCTAAACAGAGCGGTATTATAATTGGGGTCGCGTCACACCAGGTACGTGTAAAAGTTAAATAAATTGCAAATATAAACAGTCTACGACAATATTCAATCTTTCGTGGAGTAACACAATGACACACGTACACGGAGGCACGCACGTACTCACATACCACACATGTAACGTTCAATCTTATTCACTAATGGATAACAGACAGTAGACATTCCTTGCTTATGAACACGTTTTCCAATCCGGTGACAATACATTCGTTTTGAATATTTTTTCGATGGGAGCAGATGGAATTTTGTGAAATGGAATACCGTAAATTAATATTGCGACAAACATACATATATCTCGCAAACTAACCGATCGCTGAGAGGCACGCCACCGTGTCGGCATCGGATTACTTTTTGCACAGATACAGATGTTCAAGTATTACCTTTTGTTATTCATGTTGTCAAATGAATAGATTGCAGTTAACCATTCGCCAATAGTTAACTGCTCTTCGCTACAGTATTTTGATTATATAAAAACTACTTCTGCAGACCCAGTAGATAATGGTAAAAAATTTCTATCTACTACTACTACTATCTATGTACGTAAACCAAAAAAAATGTCAGAATCTCGCACAGCGAAATCAGCAGGTGATCAATATCGTGATCGGAATTGATAAAGCTCTGATAACAATGCACACAGTTTAAGACCAGAACAATCTTTAGACGAAAAACCAAAACCAAGCATTCTACATATGCGAGATATTCTTCAAGTTTAAATGTAACGATACGCAACTTAACTTTGATATTTTATGTTCGAATTGTTATTTGAATAACTTTGTTTACTGCTTAAGTGAGAGAATCGTGTATCCGGCGGCTACAGCAACGAAACAGTGAGGTGCTGCCGTTCGCGTCCAACTCATAAACTATAGGACTAACACGATTATTATTTTCATCCCTCTTCTTCTTCTCTTCTTCATTTTGTTTTCGAATCCCAGATTCTTTCATTTTTACTAAAGCACTGAAATTATAATCAGCCATCCTTGTACATTTACATGATGTCAAAGAAAGTGAGACAAATTGTCTGTACGCGTATATTTACTTCTTGCTGTTAATTCCACAAACTGGTAGATTAATAAAAATATTGAACAATGCTATTGAATAGCAAAAATTGGTAATTCTCGGCCAATTGCTTTTATATCCGTCTTTTAAAGGACATCTAATGTCTATGCATATTTCTACAGCTACTATTTACCCTATAGAATTGCCACCCTAAATATATATATTAACCGTCTGTTGAAGTTTACAGAAGTTTACGAGTGACGTTTATTCCTGACTTATAATTGTGCTAACATTATGTTAGGCTTTACCGCAATGTACTTTCAAGGTCTCATCGTTCCGGCCTATTTTCTCAACGGTCGAGACCTACGGACCGACCGCAGAGCGGTCCTAAACATACTGCCTTGACACGCTCCAATAACTTTCTCCCGGCTCGAGCTTTGTAGTTCTCGATTCAATTTTAACTTAGATTGTTAACCAGAGCGAGTCGTGTAAAATAATCTAATTACCATTAGTTAAGCTGAAAATGAGATTCTTCACTTAAATAGTAATTAGTAAGTAATAAACGAGCGACCGCTCGCCGTTTCTAATCCGCTTTCATAAGTGATGTCTAGAAGTGATCTCTACGTCATTAAACAATTTGTGCTCACATATATTGCCGTAGTGGTAATACATAAATGATAATAAAAACCGACAAACGAGCCCGGAAATCTTAGGGATAACAACAAATCTACTAAAATAACTTATATTGGTTAGTAGTTTAATACAAAAGTCCACGGTTATCGATTGCAGATGGCGTTATACGTGAACCTTTGTCCATGGTTAATTAAAAAATAAGGGCTAGAGTGTAGGCAGACAGAAAAGATACCAGCTAATACATTTCTAAAATATTTAATTACTGCTGAATTAAAAACTCACAGGCGTGGGGAAGCGGAATAAGTGTTACTAATTATTGAAAACAAAAGTGCAATATTGGTGCAGTGTGAACGTTGCAGAAATTAAGCCATTAAATACGAGTAAGTGTTCAGCTTAACTATAAGCTCAATCTCACGACTTGTAAGTCCAGACGGCGGTTACAATGAAAGGGAATATTGAAGCAAAGCAAAGTAATGAACACAGCTATTCGTATCTCGGGTTTCAGGTCGCGTCACGATTTCGCTTCGCAGCAAAACTCGTGATACTTTAAACGTTCATTTTAACATAAATATGATCTGTAGCATTTTTCAAAGAGTATCCTGTGATCGGAAGGAACCGTAATAGATATCTCCGAGAAAACATTGTTGGTCATTTACTAGCTAAGAAATAGCAGTCGTCACTTTTATACTTTTATGATTTGTAACTTTGACAAACGATTACTCACTTCGGAACGTAAGTTGACCAGTGGATTCCGAACGTCAAAGTTAGTATCGCGATTGAATTACCCAAAACGAGTTAGCCAGTATTCTACTACTACTCTCTTTTATATGTACAACTCCAAGGTGGATTAGGACAAATTTGGGTAAAGATCAATCGGTATTTTTCAATTTTTTAAGCACCTTAACAGTCTTAACGTCTTAACCACGATAAACTGTTAATACCTAATGACAAATTAAAGCATTTCATACAACCCGGTAGTCATTATAAATCTTGTCTTTCATGAGAGCACCCATTGCGCTCCATTTTGCTTCTCCTGATAATTATGCCATTATACATCAATACATGACTTATTGGTTTATTGAGAATTCAACACTTTATGGAAAAAATTATTTTCAGTGTATTAATATGATATTTTTGCTTGCGTACTATTCGTATTGAATTAAATTTACCAAGTCACTTAGTACGCTATGGATTCCTTGCTCGGTAACAGAATGCGTGTAAGTTTCAATATGCCCACGTTTGGGTGTATGAGAGATTCTACGAGACAAATCAAACGAATGCTTTGTACCAAATACAACATTAAGTTGACATATCAAATTTCATATCTCTAACGAGTGCCTCTATGTTCCACGATATCTGGTTACTGGATTAATCATTTCGTACTGAAGTCGTACATCATCCCGATATCTATGGAAATTCGTATGACTGTTATAATTTATGATCTTGTAGATGTTATATACTTGATTTCTGAAACAGATTTAATGCTAACGAGAACAGCTAATTCTAACATGTTAAACCGTTGCTTGTATTTCGTAAATATGGTTTTAAACGATTCGATAAGAGAGACAAATGAGATGAGGATGAGGTAATTGGCAACGCCGGTCCTTTCTCTGTCTAGCTATATATCCCACACGGTGGTGGGGTCGGCTCTATTGACTTTATAAATATCTTTATTGATAAATACACCTACAACGATTATTATTAATTTGTGTTCTCGGTACTATTATTTAATAACTGAAACCACAATTTTGACAGTCACAACATTAACATCAGTCGTGTCGGCAAATAGGTCATCTTTTAATACATTAAAGAAGTCTACTACAATGTTACGATTACTTAAACTTGCCCGAGTCCACAACTTTTCAAGTTAATCGCGGTCTTTGTCGAAGTAATGATATTAAAAACTTTATTATCTCCGTAAAAAAAGTATAACAAGAACAATGACAGCTCTTTAAACGCCAAAACAAAATTTAAGAGTGTTTAATCATCTCCCGTTTTACGAGTACTCCGCGAGGTCGTTAGCGTGCTATTGAGCTTAGAAATACATAAATTTCGATATATAGCCGCGTTGGAATGTAAATAATTCGCCACTCTATTAATTCAAAACTAATTCAGAAATAATTCAGACTTAAGCGCTAGAGAATAAATGTCAGTTGAAATATTAATTGAAATTAATGGTATTAGAATGAACGGTTGAAATGACACGCGTTTTATTTTATGTATAAGAATAATGTAACCATCTGATGAAGGTTGTGCCGCGCAAGCACGTACTTCCGCCACTAAGTAATTTGCACCGCGTCAACTACTGGCGTATCCCGCGAGCGTGTAGGTACTGTAGGTGGTATTATACAAGTAAGAGATATCAACTTATTTATTTAAAGGAAAATATGTATACGCAAATTCAAATGTTATTTTTTAAAGGCAATCCAACATCGATACTTCATGACATTTTACATTAAACAATAGGATATTAATACGGTAAAAATAGAATTACACAGCTAATGAATAATATATAGTAGAATAGACACATTTAGATGGATTTATGACTTACAGACCTTTAAAGATAGATAAATAAATATATTATGATTACGACAACAACTAGAACAAACAATATAGTTATGGAACTTTCTGACGCATTTCTCAACTTATTACGCTCATAGAATGAACACACCGGGAACATTACTTGTTGCAAAGTTAGAAGTAACCTCTCACCTAATTACTACTCAAGTTTCAGAGACTCGAAGTGTTTACGAACCCCTTTAAACACCGGCCGATATCGACAAGGGGCAAACGAGTGACCAGGCAAAACTGCTAATAAATGAAAACTGGATCAATTTATGTATATTGACACACAATATTTTTTATTCAGCTCACGGTTTGTTATAATCTATTTATCATTATATTAAAAATAATGCTATACGATAATTTTTAAAGTTGTTTAAAATTACAAACGTATATGGCAGTCGGATCTTTCTGCCTACCCAGTTAAGAACCTGGCGTGATAGTATAAAAAAAATATTTAATTTTATGAAGTTGTATTGAATCGATGGCATTATTTCTCAAAATTGTATTTTAACCGAAAGTATGGGACAGGACCATGTCGTGTAGTGGAAGCTGCAGTCGCTCGCCGCGAGAGGAGACAAACTTTATACACGTTGACGATCCATCTCTCGCGGTAAATTTAATCCAAACTTTCGCACTTCGTCAAGTGCACGCGACCTCCGAGGAGCCCTCCGCGTGAACGATGACGAGTGATTACAGCTGAATATTTTGTTACGAAAGCTTATGTAGCGATACCCTCGGCTCAGTAGTTAGTTTTTTATTGAAGTATTTTGTTTTTACTGTACATCAAAGAATAGTCAAAATTGTTGTTATTTAAAACAAATATAAACAAATCCTCAAAAAATCTTTTTTGCATTATGAGAAACCAATATACAAATTTTGTTTATACGAGTATATTTACAAACGATCTTTCTCCCTGACCTTAGACACAATAAAGTGTTCAGTCAACTTTTATTTAATAAACACTTCAGTTTCATATCTCGTCAAATAAAATCAAATTTTGCGATATTCCTCGGCTGCCCCGAACTTTTCGCTAATTTAATTCACGTCACCCTAATCGAAGTGTCCTATCGCCAACAGGCAGACGATGACAGATAAATAGTTACTTTCATAATAAAAATAATGAAATACAAACTAAAATCAAAATTTTCATAACTTTATTGTCATCATGATATGCACATACACTGAATGATGTAATTAAGGTAACTATTTGTTTATCTTCTTTAGGTAGGTATAGATTCTTCTTTTATCGAAATAGAGAAAACGAGTAGGCCACGTAACGAGCCGCGATTTGAACCCGAACACCCGGCAGACTGATATTCAAACCTCTATCACCGCTTGTATTCATAATGCTTAAGGAACGAGCGATACATATCTCATACAATATCTCATTATACAATCTTAATATCAAAGAATAAATGCAAAATTATTCAAGGGATTAATTATTCAAGACCAACGTCGTCACGTCCGAAGTCCGAAGTGCGCGCCGGTCACGTCTCCGTCAGCTGATAAACCGAAAAATATAATCGGCATTCATCACCGACGCTTAGCGGCGTTAAGAGCGCCTTAGAAAATTCGCAGAGCACCCCGTCTATGATTATGTTCCATAATACCGACAATATTTTCTTGTTACCTTAACTGCGTAAGTTAGATCGCGGATGAAAAGGGTTCGCTTAACATTACTGTTGTTACAGATTTTGTGTAAGTATCTTGGTATATTTTCATCGTGTTCATGTTTATACACTATATATTTCTAAATAGTAATTGTAATTTAATACAACACATATATGTATACGAGTACATCATATGCAGTATATATATTTACGTCCACCTCACTCACGACCAAAGTTTATAGAACGCACACAAGTTTTTAAACAAGAATTGAGTGATCACTATTGACGTATAATCTGCTGTTACTAAATATGTATGTACGTACGGTACGTAGACACTACAAATGTATAAATATGGTTTTATATATAATATAAAACCACAGTAATTCGCTGCTAATTTCCGCTCTAATCTACTCGCTCGTCGCCGTTGCTGCGACCACTCTTCAGACGCTTAAGCGGCTAACTTTTGATCGCGTGTTCCCGTAACTTGAACTTTGTTAATGATTACGGCGGGGTGTCAAGGGAAATCTTTACTGCTCGATTCCAGCTCAAACGTTCGGCTCAAACTCAAACAATCGTAAAGCTTCCTACTTTTTTATTCCAGAATAAAAACCTTAATAGTAGGTATAAAATAAGATTCCGCCCTCGAAAGGTCGCGTCAAACTTCACTGCCTCTTATATCGTCTTGCGAGCTGCCTCATGTCTGAGTCACCCTCAGTTATGAAGCTGCATAAAGTTAAGTAGAGCGAGAAAAACAGAGGGTAACAACTAGTTTATTACAAAAGCTCTAAAACATCGCTTGCCAACTATTTAGCAAGGCTTAGCATTTTAATGAGCGGCGGAGGGTCGCTCGGGGGAGATCTGCGTCGCTCTGCTCTACCTCTTTTACATAATTTTTCCATTGAATGGAAATAATCTTAAGCACTTCGTATGCAAAAGTGATAAATGACCTGTGACTGTGTCGGGCGCTCTTCTATTTGCTGTGATTTATTTGGCTTCGCTTCGCGATATCATTTGTGTTTCCCACATCACATCCGCGTCAGTCGTCTGTCCCACAGTTGGGCACGAGAAGCCTACGAATTGAGCCATTCAGCGCAAAGCGGGCGGAAATACGGCCGGTCAATCCGATAGCCGGAAGCTTTTGAGCTCTCCGTCGTGGTTTTATGACTGCGATTTAATGGAAAAGACCAAAACCGACTACTTAACGCGTGCGTTTCGCGGACACGTCGACCATAATTAGTCGTTAGCACTCATTCATTCGAGAGTCGTACCTACTCGGTATTCGTTAGACTGCAAACTATCATTTTAATATAATCGATGTCAAGTTTTAACTAATAATCTAAAAAACAAACGAATGTTTAATTGTTCATGTAACAGTGCGTTACAGTTCTCGATCGCTTTCTGAGACCTCACCGAGTACAAGAATATCACTGATAGCCGTAATAACCGGTACTAAAGTAAATTGGATTTTCTAGTTGACCACTTAATTTTATTGAACTATAAAGCAGTTTCATAAACACAGCTAATTTATATAACTCCATCCATATCATTTTGTTCGTGTAAGAATATACATATTGTAATTATAGAAAGCGCCCGATAACTCGGAGTGTTTATTCTGATCGCCGCTCCGGCACCGCGTCGTCTCCCCTTATAAACATTTGTGGGATGTTTTGGAAAGTTTTATAACCTTAAGAGCGTTAATATTTTTTTACGTTCTCCTCGTTAAATTTTATTTATTGGACTTCATTAATTATTGTACATATACCTGGTATGAATAACTGTAGCATAATATTTCTGTACAATAATGAACCCGACGACGCAGAGTACCTCGGTCCGTCACCGGATGGACCGACAAGTCGATGAGAGCTGCAGGAAAGTGGTGCATCGAAAGAGCATAGGACCGGCTGTTGTAGCCGCGTTGTGTGAAGACCATAGTCCTAGGACCTTGAGACACAATTGATAATGAGTAAATAGTTCTGGTTCTTTGCATATCTTGTTATCTTGAATAGGTGACCGGTAATAGCTGCTTTTCATCAACCCTTCAATAAGCTTTTAGATACGTATTTTTCATACTCGCACGCTCATTAAAGATACTCGATTTGGGGTTCTTCTAGAAAGTTTCCGATAAGATTTGATGGTCTTCAACGGTTGCTACTTTCCGGTGTTAATTTGAAACAATTAATGAGTTATTAACAAGGATATTCGACTCATGGAGTGTAATTGAAAATGGCCGCAGCAACACGAGCGCGGTCCCTCGGCGCGAGTCGCGACTTTAACGGAACGAGTGACAAGGGATCCGTTGGAAACTTTAAACCGCTGACTCGGCTTGTTATAAATTTGCTATTAATTATATTAACGTATTCCACAGTCTCATGCCGAATACAACTTTGAGACGATTAATTCCGAAAAATAGGTGTTTGATATTTGTCAAACTTTCAATGTAAAGTAATAAATAATTTAAATATTGATATTTATGTACCTAAATGCGTCCTTTAAATATAGTTTACAAATTATAGGAACAATCTTGATCGTTGCAGTAATCTTGTGGTCGTAGTTTAAATATCCAAAAACGAAATGAAAATTGTTTTATTAATTAATTATGCTGTTTAGTTATCACTTTTTACAACCAGGTAATATTACAACATATGTATTTGGAAAAGCCAAGAGTCACCAGATACCGGCATATCATAGATACATTATGTTAAAATTACTCTGAATATGATTCGTCTTGAATAGATAACGATTCGCTTGAGTGATTTGTATATTGCAATCACATTTTTTAGACAAAAAATTAAAACGCAATCATAAATAAGCATGATGTACGAGGTTGTATGGATTTTCGAAAAGATCAAAAAAAAAATTAAAACGCTACCTGACGAGGTAGCGCAGAGGCTATTTATTTGTATTGTATAAGAACATCAAAGCACTACTGTGATATTAACGCACGCACGCCGAGACGCACTGCCGCGCCATAAGTATTTACGACTCGAAACTTTTATGAAACCAATTAAAACGTAGTAACATTAAACCTCGCTCGGAACGAATAACATTTCGGGCCGTTTAGATATTGATAAAGTTATGTCTCCGGTACTCATACTTAAATATACTCGTAACAACGAACTTCACGGGTTATCTGTGCGTTGCAGTTATACTTTGCTTCAATTATGTGTCTAGAATATTTCCTGTTTATATTTGAGTTAGATGCCTAATTTTATTGTTCCACTGTTGGACACGCGTCTCATCTCACATTACGAACGTTTTAACGCCATTTACATTTTAAATGAGAAAGGAAAGTTAACATAAACAATATTATCAAACGCCCCTTACTGTGCTATGTTTATTTTAAATTGCATTTGGAAAATTCAGGGAAACAAAATTTAAAAAAAGACGTATTAGTACTGATAGAAAATTACACGAGCGGAACCAAGATAAAAAGAGAGTTAAAAACTGAGTAATGTAGAGACGGCAGAGTGGTAGAGTCGTATAGTTTTTGTGAGAGACGGCGCTAGCGGCCCCACTCGGTTTTTAATGACTCTATTAAAAAGATTAATAGCTCTATCGCTTAAAAAAGTATCTCCTCTTTTTTCATTCTCTACAAATTTAATTAATGCCGATACAGATCTCGGGCTAAAAGTTCGGTTCGCTCTGTTATTACGTAGCCACAATTTGTTTAGAAACTTGATATTTTCATCTGTAGACGGGAATGTTGGTACCGTGTAATAATAGTTAATAATAATAAAATGGGTTCGAGGAATTCCTTCGATATATTTCTTTAGTTATGTGTGCACTCGGCTTGAGTAATTATGGGATTTGCTGCTTACAAAATTTTATGTTAGGCTACTGATGCTGTTGAAAGTCAACATCTGACGCTATGTTTGAACTATTATATTACTTTATTTTATAAAAAGAAAAACAATCCGATAGGCACGAGGAACCATTATGTTATATGTCATCACTGCGATCCGTCTATATACTTTAAAAATAAGGCTTCATTCATACAATACGACTTTTGAAGTCTTGTGTACCTAGTGCATAAAAAAGGTTGACCTTTAATAAATATATAAACCATTGTTAATATAATTTATATAATTATGCAAAGATATTTATTATACCTTTCTTATTACACAGCCTCCGGGCCTTGGTTAATTCATCCGAAGAGTAAAAATAAATTCTTTTATCTCCGCAAAGATGCACCACCCACGGGAACATCCACCTTTTCCGTGCGATTTCACATACAATCTATTGCCTTATTTACAATATCTTCTGTTGTTTTGTCTGAATTACGAGTAGCTCCACGGCTTATCGGTCGAACCTTTGTTTCGGCCGGACGGGACTTCCTTTCAGTCAATCACAGTTCATATATTAGTAAATGCGTTACAAATATTATGTTGACATTTGACTATTTTAATAATTGTCAATTGTCAATCGGGTTCCCCAATAATTACGTTTACAATATAATATTTAGTTAGTATTTAGTGCTTGCTATTTACTTATATCATCAATTCTGTTATTGAACCGTTTTATAATTTCCCCGTTGGCGACAGTTCTTTTCCCATAATGAGAAGGCATGGTCTACCACGTTGGCCGAGTGCGGACTGGCAGACATCAAACACGCCAGAGATCATTACGGAGATCTGCAAGGCGGGCAGATTTCTTCACCGTAATTGGTAGTAACATTTAATTTTTAATTTATAAAATGCACGTAAATTTTGAAAAATCACAGGGTTTTGAAACCGAATCACCGGACAGGGACATTAAAATATGAAATAAAAACCACCAAGCTATCCCTGCGTTTCATTTATATTACTACCATTAAATTAGTATACAAAGGTACCAGTATGTTCTACAAAAGAATACAAAGCGTGGTTAAAACTGTACCCAATTTAACGTAAGAGGGCTTCCCCTTTTCCGCGCGAGTTAACACACGGTCTCCCGTCCCGATGCAGCGCGACCCTATCCGATTGGAATTGGGTAATAAGAAATACTCGATGTTTATCTCTTGTTGTATCAAATTTTACGAGCCAGTGTTTTTGTAACCGCGAATGAGAGCGAAATTACGACTGAAATCCGCTCTACCGCGACCTGCCTCCCGCTTCATCGTGAGCTCTGCTGTGCTTTGCTAGAGTATGGAGTATATTGTAATATATTAAAATTGTAATAATTTTCCACAAACATGTACCCATACAAGAATCACAGATCACTTTATCATTTATGGTATTTAAATTAAATATTTCCCACGGTTACTTGATCAATTAATAAATTCTACTAAAAAAATACTTGCGAAGCCGTTACCTAAAATCAAATACCTTCGTCTAAAATGTACGTCAATGTATTATACTAAATAAAAAGCGACTAAACGGTTCAGTTTAAAACATTTCCCATATTTCTAAGCATCCCTTTTCTCGCGTCAGTAAGCAAGCAATCTACTGGCCGCTTCACAACGCAATCTGGCACCCTATCTAGTTTGAATTGGGCCTTACGGTATTTCTATACGAACTTCGTACAAAAAGTGACAATTTTTGTTTTATACAGTTGAAAGTCTAAGAGCTAAAACATACTCTACATAATTGTTAGTTAAACATACGAGTACAAAGTATGTTTAATCGAATAATGAATGTAGAAGATATACTAGTAGGTTACGAGGCTCTCTGCCAACCCTGTTAGAAATGACGGTATAATATAAAGACAACGTATTTTTGTAGGTAGGTACCTTCTTAGGTAGAGTCATAACATATTGATTATTAATTTATGAAAACTAGTCTGCAGGAAGATTATTATACATTTATCAAAATATAGGAATACGCAAAAGTAATGTTTACGCGTGTTGTACAGAGCAGCGCATACTGCCGCGTGCACGGCTCAGCCACCCGGCCGGCGGCGACCGAGCCGGATTCTATTCAAACTCAGTGGCGAACCGCCTTCCGAGCGAGGTGGGCGTGTATTCGTTTCGTCTCTACGCGAGCATCGAAATAAATTACGATCGTGTACCAGCGATTCGTAAACTTGTTAGCTGCAAAAAAAAAATATTTAAACGAAAAGCCGCTTCGCTTACATTAGAAAAGTGTTCATTAAAATGTTTTGGCACTAATTTTTGGTAAATAATAGAGAATAGAGGCGGAAAAAGTTCCGCTTCGGCCGTCCATTCATCCATTGTGCGCGATGTACCGGCTTTAGCGATGGCCGTGCTTTTCACGAACGTAATGTTATGAGAGTAACGATGATTTTGAAAATGGGTGTGAAGGTGCCTTCCGGGAAGACTCCAGTGAAGCAGGAGAAGGAGAGGAAGGAGGAGAAGAAGGAGACGAAAAAAGTTGACAAATGCGATGATAGATGTCCGGGAGATCCCTGGGCGTACTGTGCGGTATTGTGGTGTGCGTGTGCCATGAGTCTGATCTCCAGTGGGTATAGTCTATACAAGCAGCAAGGACTGCAGGACAGGCTGTATCTGTTAGAAGAACAACACCTGGCGCTGCGGAGCGCCGTCCTGGAGCCGCAGCAGCCGCTGGTGGAGAGGCTTCGGCGGGAGGTGCTGTCGCGACCGCCTAACTACTGGAGGCCGCGAAGGAGCATCAGGGACTACGGAGACTGCGTTTGCCCACCAGGTGAGTGACGCGTAGTGAATTTGAAAAAATACGTTCTAACGGTTTGCTCGGTTCCAATCAGGTTTACGAGGACGAAGCCTATATTTTATGTAACTTTCCATAATAAATTAGCCTAGAATTTGTATTTACATAGGCACATATACATTTTGAATGATTTTCATAAAACGCTAAATTCAAAACTTATAAAACAGGCCGACAACGTCGTGCTCTTCCTTCCGGACTCATCGCACCTTTGGAAATGATCCGAAGGCGTTTTGTAAAATGTCAGTCAATCTTCTCCAGGACTTTTGATCCCACAGACCTCCACTGCTGGACGTAGATCTCCTCCAAATCAAATATTACTCATCAATTCAAATAGAATTATACAAACTCGCTTTTAGCAGAAACTTTTTCGTTTATGATCAATGTTCTTCAGAATTTCAGATTTTCATCTTATTAGTTTGTGTAAGTTTTATCAAAACTTTCTCCTGGGTTTGTACATGAACTTTCATTATATTTTAGGTACTATTTATTCGTGTGAAATAATATTTTCCTACGGGTATATTATATACTTACTTAAAAAACCACTTACTGGATTTAATACGTTTTTAAATATGCATATTGTGGCATATCTTTTTATTTTCGTTTATTAATCATTTGTTATATTTTTCATTACATGTATTTGGTTGTATGTGGGTGTTTATATCATCAGCCTTAATAAACATTTCGTTCTTTCTTTCAATTATAATAAGGAGAAACGTGTTATTTCGTTTAATCGAAAAAGCAAACTGTCTCTCATGTAAACCCAAAACAAAAGCCTCTATCATGTTCAAAATTTGCCAAAATGAATTAATGTGACAAAGTAACCGTCAATGACTAATTCAACAAATTCACACTAAGTGTCCCATTCCTACAGTATTATTTAATTCGGTCGGTCGATAGATATTTAGGATCGCTGCCTACTTTTTCGCTACTCTGTTCACATTAAAGAAAATCACTTTCAGATCTCGATTTCAACACAGAGCCATCAAATCATTGGTTTTAAACCGTTCAAATTCTATTCAACGATCCTCCACGTTCGCCGGCGTGCACCGGACGGTATATATTCTATAAATATTGACAGTCGCTCCGCATCCGACAACAAATTGAATCGTCAAGCAAACACGCTCGAGTGTTTGCTCCAAACCGATAGTTATTAAACGCGATCAACTTTATCAATATTGACACAGCACGACGGCGAGCGAGCGCTTTCAGATGCGGTGCAATTGTTTTCTCGGTTTTATTAGACTTTGCTTTTACTTGTTTTAAATGGATTTATTCATGAAACTCGGTAAAAGCCTCTATAACCCATCATACGTGTGTTTCTCATTACTTCCCTGAAAGTTAGCCTTCAAATCGTTTGACATACCCTTTTGTAAAGAATGTGGCTATCGTTTGTTAGTTTTCATTCTGATTTGAAATTCCAATATCAACTCGATTTGTTATTGTAAACAAACTCATTGTAAACAAAACGATGGATTTCTAGATACAAATAGTTATTAAGATCCTATACTGCGGTGGTATGTTAACGTAATCCTGTATATTAGATGGATTTTGACACACGATAAGCTCGTGTGCTCATTATCAGACTAAAGCTGTTTTGTACTGTTTTGTCAAGTTTAAAATGACATTCCATACAAAATCTAGACACCGTGTAAACGATGTGTAGGAAATATTTATTATAATTGAAGAAAGATAAATTATATTCTACATAAAGAATATCGTTAGGTAAATTTAACCAAGCCCCAACTTAATTCAAAATGGTATAATAATTAGCAAATAATAATAATTGAAACAATTTCACACGCGGCAATCTGATTCCACATTGTGTAATTAAATGCCTGTGTTATAGTATCCGGCTGATAAACATAATATATGCATACTAATAATTATATGGACAAAACAAATATGCTCATCATACAAATACTCGTCCTATGCGGGGATCGAACTCGCGACCGCCGCCCCGGCAATAGACTTCTCTAACCAC
>DWEM01001032.1:0-15727 GCA_018245935.1 Agara belti belti | reverse complement strand
GAGACGTACTTCCGGTTTTCTTTTAGATAACGCCTAAGGACTATTTAAGCACAACATTTTTATTTACAACAAAGAATAATGAAATAGAAATCATAATTATTATACAATTTATAACAAGGTTAAAAATTGTTAAAAAGTTCGTCTATAATTTAAAAAAGCAGTATTTGATTTTATTGATTGCATTTCCCGGGTGAAGTATCTACGGCGCATGCCTAAAATCAGCTCTGAAAATTCGTGACTGCAGCTCTGGAAAGGTGAGTTTTTATCAGAATTCCAGATAAATTCTGTATTTCACAACGTGAAAGACACTCGGTAAGTCCTTACTTTATTCTTATTTATGTTTTAAGTTATCCTTATGTGGAATTCACTCGAAATCGAGTGTTTGCTTTTATTTAGTTTGCCGGTAGCATATTATAAATTACGCAATTTCTATTAGTATATAGAAAGAATAGCCAGGATAATAACATTATTTATTGCTTTATAATGAAATGTGCAATGAGTGCTCAAATTTTACTGCAAATACCAACGAGTTACGCTATATATCATCCATTTTAACATAATATTCTATTATTCTCCGACATACGTAACAAAATAATCAATTAGTGGATTATATTTTTGTAGCGAAACGTTCATTACAATTTTGCATCAATTTTGTATTGTGTGACACTAGTTTTCGGTATTTTGACAAGGATTCTAAATCAAAAATCGAACCATTATTATTGACTTTTGATGTCTGCCATTTAGGAAAAATTGGCTATTATATCGGTATAGGATGTCATTCACATTAGGTAGCTTGTATTATAATTGCAGGTTGTAGTTTGTCGCATTGACATAATATTAATATAACAAACACAAGATGGACGCGGTGGAGATCACACCGGTACATGTGCGCTGGACACATGGCATGCCACGTACCTATTTCGTAGTGCGACACGCAATTTCTAATTCTGCAAGCTAAAGCATGTCATTTGCAAATACGTCCGTATAAATCTATCTAAAGCTAGGTTCCGCTAATTTTAGATTGAATGCACTCCGCGCACTATTATTATGATCATCGATGTGACTGTCCCCACGTGGAGTTATTAGCGAGCCTTTCTTTCAATGTATCAGATAATATAATTGCAAGTTGTTCTACGTTTGTCTTATGATGTCCATTTCGGTGAGACGTGAAAAATCTCTAGACAGTGAGCGATTTTAAGAGTTAGTATGACCGATGATCTAAACATTTTTTTTGTTGTTGTAAGGTTTTCATTCGTTTCCAATAGGCGTGGGTGACAATACATAATGGTGATATGTAGACTATATTTGGAAGCAGGCTAGCTGTATCGATGTCCCGAACGTCCTGTGCGCACGCTCGAAGATATCGTCCCGGATTTCAGCTGTTTGTTTAATCGATGCCTCTTTCTTGCTGAACTGCACCTGAACGTTTTGATCTGCGTGATTCGTTCCCTATTATTTACTCATTGTTCCTCTTCCGAGAAAGTGATTTCGCTAAATATCCAACAAACCTATATAGACAAAGAAAACTAAAAAACCTTAAAACATACCAAGTGAGTGGGACATCTGCTTAGAATATATCTGAGGAGTTTCCCTCGTATGTGCGACAACTTAGTTGCAACGATAACATTGAAGCCGGTGTAATCGTGGGAGGTCTACCGGCCTTACGTGGCGATTTCATTTCAGTCGTTCGAAATTCCTAACAATAAGAATCGGTCGATATGTATTTAGCGAGTATTAATAAAGTGTAGAATTTAACAACGCTATTACTATAAGGTATACAGATACGTGTAAGGCTTTTCGGGTACTACGTTATGTAAGCTTACTTTAGGTAAACAGAAAATGGTGCTTGTATTGATCTTTTATTTGTTTATCGAAGTCAAAACAAGTTTACCAGCAAAACAAGTAATGAGAGTGCTTTCTTTCGTTAAACAGATTTTCTCGTTGATATCCCGTACTTCGTTTGCTCGAGACATCCAGGATGGGAAAAGAAAAGACTCATATCAACATCGTGGTGATTGGACACGTCGATTCTGGCAAATCCACTACCACAGGTCACCTCATATACAAATGCGGCGGTATCGACAAACGTACCATCGAGAAGTTTGAGAAGGAAGCCCAGGAGATGGGCAAAGGCTCTTTTAAATACGCTTGGGTATGTTGTATATCAAGGACAGGCTATTGTATCGATACTTATACAGGGATTTATACAGGGAGTGTATATTTTGTATTAGGTGCTGGATAAGTTAAAAGCGGAACGTGAACGCGGCATCACCATCGACATCGCTCTGTGGAAGTTCGAGACCGCGAAATATTACGTTACAATCATCGATGCGCCCGGTCACAGGGACTTCATCAAGAACATGATTACCGGAACATCGCAGGCAAGGCGGAATAACATTTTATAATTACTTATTAACTCTAGTATTCGTGTCTTCCTGATTGTCATAGCTCCGAACCTTTCCGATGACATTTAACTACCCGACTATAACTCTGACGCGTACATTCGACACATCTAAATCTAATATCCGGTTTATCTATCTATCCATATATATATTTAAATCTAATATCGTCTAAATCTCAATATCTGGTCCAATAAATGTTTTCGATTTTCTTATCCTATTATTGCATAGTATTGGTGATTAAATGTATTAGGCCGACTGCGCTGTGCTGATCGTGGCCGCCGGCACGGGCGAGTTCGAAGCCGGCATCAGTAAGAACGGGCAGACTCGCGAGCACGCCCTGCTCGCGTTCACCCTCGGCGTCAAGCAGCTCGTCGTGGGCGTCAACAAGATGGACTCCACCGAGCCGCCGTACCACGAGGCCCGCTACGAGGAGATCAAGAAGGAAGTGTCCTCCTACATCAAAAAAATTGGTCAGTTTCTCCAAAATAAGCGTGTCCCAAAGGAACGCATTCACATCATGGTCTTCTCACAAATGTATAAAAAAAGTATGCCCAAATTGTTTCGACTTTAGCTTTGTTGTGACTAAACACGAATTAGGTTCTCACTAATTCTCTAATATTGCACGCGATTACGTAACCAACCAACTTGGCGTTGAACTGAAGTGGCGCAGTGCTAGCTACGTAATGTTGGCAATGTTCAGTTAAAACTTATCGGGAAACGCGTCGTCCCCGGCAGGATACAACCCAGCGACCGTGGCGTTCGTGCCCATCTCCGGCTGGCACGGCGACAACATGCTCGAGCCCTCGGACAAGATGCCCTGGTTCAAGGGGTGGACCATTGAGCGCAAGGAGGGCAAGATCGAAGGGAAGACCCTGATCGAGGTCACAAAGCAGTAACATTTTGAAAAATATACCGACATGTCGACAATGAAGCACAAGAGTGAGCGTAATGCGTAACGTTGCAGGCCCTGGACGCGATCCAACCTCCTTCCCGTCCCACGGAGAAACCGCTCCGCCTGCCTCTTCAGGACGTATACAAGATAGGAGGCATAGGAACTGTGCCCGTGGGACGAGTTGAGACTGGTGTTCTGAAGCCCGGTATTTTATATCTCTTTCATATTGTAAAAAATATATAACGTATCATTATTATACCTTTGAATAGAATAAGTTATTCATTTCCGGTTGAAATAGGTATGGTCGTGGTGTTCGCCCCGGCCGCCATCACCACCGAGGTGAAGTCGGTAGAGATGCATCACGAGGCTCTGCAAGAAGCCATGCCCGGCGACAACGTGGGCTTCAACGTCAAGGTGACACTGAATATACACAAGAACATGTAATTGGATTTGTGGGGAAACGGAGTGTCTTTAAGATCGTAATACGACAATCTCGACTTCTGGCAGATACAGGAATAATTCTATCGCCAATTGAGAACTGCCAGAATGTACAGAATTGGATCCTTTAAAAGAGAAATTCATACACATTCAAGTTATTACATTCGTTTTTACGTCCGAGTTCAGCCGTTAAGTTTGACTTCATCTTAAGATATATGGGACGCAATTCCCAGTTTTTAAAAAATTTAAAGACTTTTAATAGGCACACTATTAACGATTACAATTAAGACAGTGGTTAAAAAATTGAAATTTTTGTTAATGACTAAGAGAATTAAATCAACTTAGGACACTGAAGAGATAATTGGAACATTGTTATTTGTTAATGGCATTAATGTGTCATGTATTGCAGAACGTATCAGTGAAGGAGCTGCGCCGCGGCTACGTGGCCGGCGACTCCAAGAACTCTCCGCCAAAGGGCGCCGCTGACTTTACTGCTCAGGTAATGTATTAGTCAAGCGCGCTACACCGTAAGCCACGTTATCCCTAACCATCGCGTGAAATTGTGGCCAAATGCTAGCCTATTTCAATTATTAGAAAAAAAAAATCAATCGAACAAATATGACCGGTGCCGCATAAAGCTTCTTGTAAAACTTTATTTTAAATATTATACAATTTCCGAGTAATAGATATTGAAAAATAATTATAATCATTAAGCGTAATAAAAGGATATCGATTGGATTGATTGTTTACCACAATATTGAAGTCGCACTGATAAACGACGATTCTCGTGAATGAGCGATAAAATTAATTCTGCATATTCGACAAAGTAATTGTTTCCAAAAAAAATTTGCGATAACAAATCATTTGACACAAATCCAAGTTTTGAGTTATATCGTTTTCGGAACAATGAAAAACAGATATTGTATTGATTAGGTGACCGTTATCGAGTTATAAGGAATATTGAATTACGGTGTTTGTGATATCTGCGTGAAGTACTTAAATAATAAATTAAGGCGTGCAGCTGATTTCTTGTTACTCAAACATCAATATCCGATTACATTATTTACGAACTTCATCTAGATTACCTTTAAGTACCTAAATGAATATTCTTTTAAAAAAAAATTTTCAAGTTTATTGGGTTCTTTTTGGGTATAAAATTTTACATTTGATACTTCGTTTTCTAGACATATCGTTTGGGTACTTCTGGGAAATAATAATAATAATAAAATGACTCGTAACGGTATTTAATTGTAATTGTTGCAACGATTACGGGTCCAGGTGATCGTGTTGAACCATCCGGGTCAAATCAGCAACGGGTACACGCCCGTGCTGGACTGCCACACCGCGCATATCGCCTGCAAATTCGCCGAGATCAAGGAGAAGTGCGACCGCCGTACCGGTACGCTCACACTTCTTTCACTCTACATGCACTCTACATGCACTCTACATGCACTCGATATGCACTCTACACACACGTCTAATAATGTATTTTTAGTATTGTCATCAGCATCAAAACTGTTTTGATCCACTTTTAGATGCATTTTCGGCTTCTGTTTAGAACATAAAGGAAAACTTTTTTCATAAACTGCTAGGGTCTGGAAAATTTGTAAGGAGAAAAATCATGGCGTAATATTTGATTGTCAAACACTTTTTAAAATTCATTTTTAAGAAGTTCGAATTTAAAACGAACGTTATTTTTAGAATTGATTGTTAGCTCAGTCTAACATTTGCTTTGATATTTGTAAAGTTCACGGCTTAAAGGTTAGTTCTTTAAATGTTAAGGATAAACGAATGTCTTTTATTTTGTGAAATTTTGTCATATAACTACATTGGTAAATTATTTTTTGTTCTGACACTTATGTGTAAGTAACACTAGCTTTTGATTTATTGTTTATTATTCCTTTACTTTATTGATTTGATTTATTGCTTATTATTCCTTTAGACATTTTTTACAGTAAATACGTACAATTCGTTTTCTGATAAATAATCTTTAATAATCTCGAATTACTCCAGGATATAAATCTTATATGCTTTTTGTTTGGGTTTTTTATAGTTTCGTCAATTCGTTTCCTTTTAATGAAGAAATTATCTCGTTAACCACTAATTTATATATTTAAAAAACACTACCTCCCTTTCGCAAAACTGGCACTGGAATAGTTGCATTTGACGGGAGATCTTTTTGCGTCTCTTTCGTGCACACGGCTGGACCGTGATTTGTGTCGCGTTTCCACAGGCAAGACCACGGAGGTGGAGCCGAAGTCGATAAAGTCTGGCGACGCGGCAATCGTGACCTTGGTGCCGACGAAGGCGCTGTGCGTCGAGTCGTTCCAAGAGTTCCCGCCGCTCGGCCGCTTCGCCGTGCGCGACATGCGCCAGACCGTCGCCGTCGGCGTCATCAAGGTAACCCTCGGCATCACGTCGCCCGCATACCGCCCGCTACTCGTCCACCAGAGATGCACACTTGACATTCAATTTAAGAATTTAATCTAATGTAGTTGTAAGGAATTTATTTTGAAATTTTAATTTTTCTTTTCACTGTCGTTGTATTGTTTTTGTGTTGATTTATAATGTGTCAAAGTATGGCAATGAACGCTTCGTTCGTTCATTCAATCATACGTTCAATTCACATCGTGGTATTTGGCGCTCAGGACTTAACTTTTTTGTTTATGAAGCCTATTGGAAAATTATCCAGTCCAAATTTGCAACGACATGGATTGTAGGTTTATCCTGGTACAGTCCAGACCGGGAGCCTTCACGAGCCTGGATCAGATTGTGATAGTTGTTAAGCTTTATTTTTGTAAAATGCACACGTTTTATCAGTTTTCACAAATTATTTCAAATAAAAACTCTTACAATTAGGTTATTGATCACGTCAAAAAATCATCTCAATATTTAGGACAATTTTATGGTCGATGGATATTTAGTGGCTAAAACAATATCAAGCTGAATGCTGATGCGAGACACCCACGTGTTTCCAATATTATATGTCGTTTGTTTCGTTACAGAGTGTGACGTTCAAGGAGGTCACCACTGGTAAGATTACAAAAGCTGCCGAAAAAGCCCAAAAGAAAAAATAACTACGGGGCACATCGAGCAACGTAATGCAGTCAGTAGCCGCCGTCTGCAACCGCGCGCCTGCCCTCCCCACCACCACCCGCTCCCCCGGCCCCGCCCTCGTCCCGTCCAATTCCTCGAGACACTCTGAAGCATCCATGTTTCCGTGGCAGATATCCACATTGCTGCCCTCTAATGTATGTTCTGTGTCGTCCTGTGCCCCCGCCCCGCGTGCCGCGCTCCGCGCCGCGAGTCCCCTCCGCCCCCTCCGCCGCTCAGACGGCCGTTACGCTGCATCACTCATCGTCAATGTACTCCCGTTAAAGGTGTCGTGTAGTAGCCGTGTGCATCCCCTAGCGCACTCCCTCACTCGGAGCTTCTTCACTGGTAACCTCTCACTCTTTCCCAATACGTGCATTTATCTTTACGATAGACTCTTAAAGTTAACTCGTTTTAGTTATTCGTATGTGTTAAGTTGTCTTTGTGATTATTTTAGTCGTAAGTTACTTGCCAAGTTTGAGTTACCTTACTTGATAGCTCGTTATGTTTTATTTTTTCATCGCAAGGAATTCAGGAGGAAAAGCAATGGAGATTGAATTTTTAAACCATTTCACTGCACGAATTTTATTATAAGTTCTGGTGTATATGTACAGTGGGTACCTACGTGTACAAGTGCCTACTTCATTTACAAATATTTAACTATTTCTATCTTGCTACTTTTTGTGACCCAAGTTTTAGTCTTAAATTGTCTGATGATTATGTGGGTGCTAAAATGAAGGTCTCTTTATAATTTACTTATAAGTGTATTTGTTGTTACCGAGTACCTCTTTAAAGAAGACTTGCCTCTTTTAATCGTTGACGTAATTTTGACAATTGTTAATTTTAAAATTATCATGATAAAATCTTTTAGATATAACATTAGGCATGAAAAAAAATTTCTAAGAGATCTTAATAAGTGTTATTTTCATATGGATGCTAATAGTATATATATTATGACGGTATTCCAGGAAAGGAAACATCAGGAATGTATTGAATGGTGTTAGTTGGTTTTGAACCGGCGACCGATAGTTATTGTAGCATACGTTTAAATATGGCGTTATGAACGTTTTGATAGAAACTTGTGAATTGTATGGTATAAGTGACGTACTTTTTGTTCCTAGTAAAACTAACTTATCCGAAGTATTTATTTGTGTACTGATTAGATACTTACGTGTAAAGGTTTAAATATTCAATTTAAACGATGCCTGTAAAGAATTCTTACATAGATATGGAGAAACAATACTTGAAGCTCGTGTTAAGCTAACTGTATCTTTGTAATTTTTTCAATAATTTTGTAAAGACCTTGACCCTGATAAAACCAATAAAGAAGCTACTGATACAAATGTTTTTTTTTTATCAAAACCATGTCCAAGGTAACTATTTCATTCATATCATATTATAGATCTCAATCGAAATTGACACTTAAAAAGTGAACAGAATTATTAGAATAATGTTTGTATTAAGAAGTGTTGCAAGACAGCAATGAGAATCTCATGTTTTCAGCATCTATAATAATTATATGATAGAATGTATACTGTGTTTATTATTTGGGTGAAAATTTATTTTAAATTTAAAAAATAGATATATTTGCCGGTGCCATCCATAGATAAAAGAAATTTAATGGATGTGTAATTAAAAAATGTTCGAAAGTTGACTAGCTTTCCTTAAATTTCATTTCACCTTCAATAAAACAGAAGTGAGTTGGGATTAGACGATGAGAAATAGCAAAATTTGGGTGTACTTTAAGGAATTTTGATGACTAAAATTGTGTTATAATTTTTTTAATGAAAATAAGTACACTTTTAGCGAAGATGCAGCCTGAAATGTAGAATTATAAGCGAACATAATACCTTTAGTGAAGTTCTGAAACTTAAGGATATAACCGAAAGAAGCTCACTTTGATCTTCCAGTTTGCTAATATTGTAATCACTATGTGCAGGAACGTATCAGTGATAAATTTTCAAAAGGATAAATACTACCGGATACTAACTACACCCATACTAAGTAGACTAATATTGATATGAACAATCCTTATCAATAAATAATCAATAGTAATCAACTCTTAGTTTTATTAGCAAGTAACACAAACTGGACTAATTTTCAGAAGTAGTTCTGTTTCTAAAGTATTGTTCGAAGGGAGTTGTAAATATTCGCTAACTTCTGCGCCATTGTTGATTTCTGTTTGAATGCTAGTAGCTTTATTTACATAAAAACTGGTACTGATAATAAAAACATTCATAACTTTTAATAATTATTGGTAATATAAAAAAAAAATTAGTAAAGTTAAATTCCAAGTACATTAATTCTTGTGTAACAAAAGCTAATTACGTACTTATATTGGCGAGCTAATAACTTGCATATTGACATGCATTACATTAACCATCTTACCGTGATTAGACCACCGGTCAACAAACTAATTTTTTAGTCTAATTAATGTAGGTATACAATGTTGCAAAATATGACATCAGACTCTGTAACATCTTTATTTTAATAAAAATCTTCCTAATTAAAACAAGAAAAAATAAAAATCCGTAATCCGTTAGCTGGGTACTGAATCTCTATTGGCACTATTCAATAAAATATAGTAATACAGTAAATAAATAAGTGATTAAAAAGATGAAATCCAAGACTTAAAGAGTATTAAAAAAAACATTCAATAGGGTTGGTATTGTCACGTCATTCGACCATTGCTATTTGATAATTTTGACACTGTCATATATTGACAGTTGACATCACCGAATACTAGTTCTTGGGTGAGGGACAGGTTTCCTTCCTTGTAGCCCGCCGATATTTATGATACCATCAAGCTGTATCTACGATAACGAAACACGATGACGTGTGCTTTGCCGTAAGTGAAAGTAACTTATTAGTGGTAGGAGTTATACACAAAGGCCTTCAATATCAGTTGTGTGCTGTGTTGATCGCAGTCTCTCGTCGGTTGCGGTTTCGTGCACTCGAGTCTACGTAAACGTTCTACTTCGTTAACGATGTGTGGAATTTTCGCATATATCAATCACCTTACGCCGAAGACCCGCCGAGATATATTGGAATTGCTTGTAAATGGATTAAAACGATTAGAATACCGTGGTTACGACTCGGCAGGCGTCGCCGTCGATGCTGCCGATCAAAAGGATATAGCGGTTGTTAAAAGGAGCGGGAAAGTAGCCGCGCTCGAAGAATTACTTCAGGAACATAGCGTCGATCTTGCGGTAGACGAATCTGTGGAGTCTCACTGCGGCATCGCCCACACTCGTTGGGCCACTCACGGTGAACCAAGCGCAGTGAACTCCCACCCGCAGCGCTCTGGGGAGGATAACGCCTTTGTTGTCATCCATAACGGTATCATAACCAACTATAAAGAAGTAAAAAAATTCCTAGAAAACAAGGGATATATCTTTGAGTCTCAAACAGATACTGAAGCAATTGCTAAGTTGGTACACCACATCTACCATCAACACAAGGATTATAGTTTCCAGGAGCTAGTTGAACAGGTAATACAGCAACTTGAAGGAGCTTTCGCTTTATGCTTTAAATCCAGATACTTCCCAAATGAGTGTGTGGCAACCAGACGAGGCAGTCCTCTACTTGTTGGAATTAAAACAAGACGTCGTCTGTCAAGTGATCATGTACCAATTATGTACACTAACAACAAGGCCACTCGAGGTGTGGTACCCTCAGTACCTCGTGTCAACAGCCATGCCCATTTCGAGCCTGAAGAGGAGAGGGATGTTGAGTATTTCTTCGCCTCTGACGCTTCCGCTGTTATTGAACATACTAACAGAGTGCTTTATTTTGAAGATGATGATGTTGCCCATATAAAGGATGGTGTTCTCAGTATTCACCGTATGTCAGTGAATAGCTCAGACCCTCATCAAAGAGAGATTTTAACTTTGAAATTGGAATTGCAACAAATAATGAAAGGCAATTATGAATACTTCATGCAGAAAGAAATATTTGAACAATCGGAGTCCATTGTTAACACAATGAGGGGTCGTCTCAATTTTGCTGATGGTACTGTTACACTCGGAGGCATAAAAGATTACATTCCGGAAATAAAACGTTGTAGGCGTTTGATGTTAATTGGGTGCGGCACAAGTTACCACAGTGCAGTGGCAACTCGACAGCTACTAGAGGAGTTAACTGAACTCCCCGTTATGGTTGAATTAGCCTCGGATTTCTTGGACAGAAACACTCCAGTATTCCGAGACGACGTATGCTTCTTTATCTCTCAGTCAGGAGAAACTGCAGACACACTTATGGCTCTCAGATACTGTAAAAGACATGGAGCTCTTATTGTTGGAATTACAAACACCGTGGGCAGTTCCATTTGCCGAGAATCGCATTGCGGTGTCCACATTAATGCTGGCCCCGAAATCGGTGTTGCCTCTACAAAAGCTTACACGTCACAGTTTGTCTCTCTCGTCATGTTTGCGTTAGTTATCAGTGAGGATCGTATATCCTTGCAAAAGCGTCGCTCCGACATCATTGCCGGTCTTCACGAGCTCGATGTGAAAATTCGTCAAGTTCTTGCATTGGACGAGAAAGTCAAATCATTAGCAGAAGATTTGTATCGTCAACGATCTTTGTTGATTATGGGTCGCGGGTATAATTTCGCTACCTGCTTGGAAGGTGCTCTGAAAGTGAAAGAGTTGACATACATGCACAGCGAGGGAATTATGGCGGGAGAATTGAAACACGGCCCGCTGGCCCTTATCGATGATTCCATGCCTGTCATGATGATAGTGATGCGGGACCCCGTTTATATAAAATGTATGAATGCTCTTCAGCAAGTGACAGCGCGACAGGGTCGTCCGATCGTTGTTTGTGAGGAAGGCGATACAGAGACCACCTCCCTCGCTTCCAGAGTTCTCGAAGTACCGAAAACGGTTGATTGCCTACAGGGCGTTCTCACCGTAATACCTATGCAGTTGCTGGCCTACCATATAGCTGTATTGCGAGGATGTAATGTCGATTGCCCACGAAATCTCGCTAAGTCTGTAACTGTGGAATAATTTAACATATGACTTGAACCATGATTTACAATTAAATTCTCACGGTATTCGGTAAATTCCGAACGTTTTTAAGAATTTCGATTTTGATTTTTCTTTTGTGGTTAACATTAATGATACTTATATTATGATTAACTACAATAAGTTACTTTCGATTATATATATAAATTCCGCGGAGACATTCCAAGTGTAACATACACAGTGTGATTATATTTTATATCAAAGGTCCGTAATACCAAGGCCGTTCCTCTCGCTTAAAATTCGTATGACAAAATAGTTTCAACATGATAATTTGTTGTCCGGTTTTACTATCGTGTCTCAACTTATTATTACGACATTTGCATTATGAATTATTGAGGATTTTTTTAGTATTGCAAGTGTCTTGGTACTATAAAATTAGCTATTATCATTTTATTGTTAAAACGAGTAATATTACGTGTATAAATTTAATCACATACGAGTGAAAAACAAAGCGTTATTGACTGATAACTAGAAAACATTCAATAAATAATTTTCACGACGACAGTTCCACAACATTTTGCAGTAGTAAGTAGATATTACAGTTCATCACAAATAAAGAGATTTTAAATTAGATATATTTTTATATTGTATAAATATACTTTATAAGAATCATACAGATATTTCTTTAGAATACATGTTTTCATTGTGGATTTAAAACGCATTTTTATAATATGTATGTATGATTAGCACCTGAATTTTCTTACCAATTTTAACTATTTCATATAATAAATAATAATAATCGTGCAGTTGTATAGAAGTGAAAATGCATTATTTTAATTGGTAAATCGCTAATGCTTATTCCTAAAAAGACGGAAATGTTAATGATAAGTGCCTACTTGGTGAAGATAACGAATGATTAAAAAAGTAATGCGTTACACAACAATTTATATATTAGTACTACAATTATGTACTTAATACGAAGATGATATAAAAATGTTTTAAAAATGTCCAGAATTTATCACTAGTCATTCAAAATTGTAACTTGGGCTAACGTTAATTAAAATGCATGAGTCTCTCAAGATTTCTTTTTAATTATAGAATCGTATATAATATATGCATCAATTGGTTAGCCCAATTATTGTAGTTTTTAAGTTAGTATTTGCTAGAGATTAATTTCATAGTTTTGTTATATTTTAAAAATATATGCACTTCGTACAATTATTGCGTAACAGTAGCTTATTTTAAATCATTGTAATGTGTAAAGAAAATTTGGTTTTTAATGTCAAAACTTTATTTAGTTGTTGTAAAAACTGCAATGGTAATTTTATATCAAATTTCAAATAAGCGAAATGCAAAGAAAGCTGTCTATACATTTTGCAGCTAGCCACTACAATCTAACCGTTATGAATAAGTAGGTACATAAATTCTTTTATTTACATTTTTGTTTACAATAACATAAAATTAACACCATTTATTGGTATGCATTTCACGTTGAAAGCGAATGGAATGTAGGTACTTATCGTTATATAGTCGTGTTAAACATATTTGTCACGGCAGCAAAACGCTCTATTTGTGATATATAGTTATATATATATATATATTATTTGTTATTTTACGCACCAGATTTGTGTATAAGGGTTGAGTACCTATTAATGTTGTATTAATAGTTTATTTGCATTTTTATTTGGACTCTGTCTAACAGATAATTACTATTTGAAGTTTTGTTTATATTTTACTTAGATATATTTTTAAATATATAATCGTACGTATATCTCAACAACTGTGTTTTATTGCATCAGTAAGTATATATATTTGTTATTATAACTTACTCGTAAAATAAGTAGTAACTGGTAGTAGGTGAATGTCCTATAGGTAAAAAAAGTTGAATTCGAAGAACATTTAACAGAACAGGAAGACAACGACTGGTACCATCTGCCACATTTGGATGAGCGTTACTCAAATGCTAGGCAATTCGTATCAAAAATTCACTTTTTATGACGTTGTATATTTACGTGGTAGATATTGCACTTATGCGCTAAATAGTTATGTCATCGCAACTACAAAGCAAAAGTCCACATTTCATATGCAAGTATTGAGCACAAGTAAACAAGACACAATTTTACAGTTACGTATTGAGTAACGTTTCTCGTATGAATCACACATTTTTATAACAAACTACCTACTAACGGTCAAGTTATATATGCACACAATACATTATTATCATCTAGTGAACGCTAAATGTACTTATGCAAGACATACTTCAAAATACAAGTGCAACTTTTACTTGTTACAGCATTATTACTATTACTTGTAACAGCGTCGACAATGGTGGTACGATGGAGGATATAGGCCCCAAAGGTAGGTGAAACATTGGCGGCAAGGCTTAAAATTGATTAATTAATTAAAGTGTGTGAAGTACCCTATTGAAATGCGTGGTTTCTGCCCAACGCTATGTGAAATAAGCGTGACAATAAGTGTGTGTGCCGTGTGAATTAATATTTTGACGGCATAAGCAGAAAGATTAAAAAAACATCATTTGATTCAAATGCACTTTTGTGGTACATCTAAGTTTAATCAAAATCAATTATTTTCAGGATTTAAAATTGCGCGTTATTATTCAAATTTTTCAGTTAACTGTATGGTACAATTAGTTGTAGTAACCGACTTGATCGACGGTAATTAACACACGTAATATTTTTTTATCTGTAATTGATTTCAGTAATATTTTTCCTTTATACTGACCAAATAATTGGTATTTTTTGTTGGTATATTGTGGACTAGTTGGGACTCGATTTATTAAACAAGACCAATAAGGCTCAACGACAATTACCTATCGAAGACGAGACTTTCGGAATACGGAAACGCTTATATTTTAGACAACTTATTTGAGGGGTCGTTTTACACACCCGTGCAAAATGTGGAATCAATTTCCTTGTTCCTTCTGAGATATTTCCGCAGCGTTATGTCATGGAGCTCTTTAAGACAGGCCCAAAAAGAGCTTTTTTCCAATGCCTGCAACGCATTGGCGACTTCTCGGATGTTGCAAACGTCCACAGGCGACGGTGACCAGTTATCATCAGGTGAATGGTCTTTCTGTTTGCTGGGCTGAGTTATAAAAAAGGCCGTAATTTGCTTTGTATTGTTCACCCGTACAACCCTGCTATAACTTCTATAATGAAGTCTTATTATTACCTACATATACATATCATATAAGCAAGTAATACATACAATGCTAATAACTATGTAACGGCACGCAGGAACTAAAGATTTTAAAAATAAAATTAAAAGTGGTACCTACCTAACTATTACGAACAAAGTATTCTGTACAAAAATCGTAATATACACATAAAATGTCAACGTTATTATCATCGACCTTTTAACAAGTTCGTGTTATAAATTAATATACATAGATAAGATAAATGCTAAAAGTCAAATTTTGTACATAATTATTTAAATTATCTAAACATTTGCATCTTTCCGTGTAGAACCCATTATGTGTTATAGGTATAATTAATACATAGTTATAATGGTGGGTGTTAGGTAAGTTTTATATAATTCGTATTAGATATTAACATCCATCAGATAATATAAGTATTTTAGGGCATAACTTAAGTATAAAACGTGTCCATTATTCACAAAACATCAATATTAATGTGCACGATATAAATTAAATGACATTTTTGTATTATGAATATACAGATTTTTGCAAAGAAAGCGACAGAACAGAGTGCAGAACCGCAAGCGTCTAGGCCAGTGATTCCCAAAGTGGTCTATATCGACCCCTAGGGGTCTATGACAACCTGCAAGGGGTCTACGTCGCGAAAAAAAAATTTGGGGGTCCATGAAATGAAAATTGGGGTCCACGATAGTGGATCTCAACACATACACTGATAGTACCTATTTACTTACATCATACTATCTTATAATATCAA
>DWEM01001031.1:0-15734 GCA_018245935.1 Agara belti belti | reverse complement strand
CGTATTCAAGCCAAAATTATTCTTTAAATAATAAAGAAATTTGATTTCAGTGTTTAGTTTAATACCGATTATTCTTTTCTGAAGCATTAAAAATATTAATGTTTATAGGCAGTAAATTAATATATGTTCTAGGTCTACTGAAATATAATGTAAAAAGTAGAGTCAGTATTTCTCAATTTACAACGTATACATAATCGCAATGGGTATCATATCCTAAAGGTATTAAAAGACCGCGATAATAAAGAAAAAGAACACCGCAAGCGGAAATAAAGCTCACATCGTTCCAAATTTAATCAGTAGCGTTCCCAAGCTTACACTGTGCGTGTCAAATTGTATCATTTATCAAAACCGACTTCTGGTCTAAGCCACACACGATCTCGCCACTTTCTTTTGCAGTTCATTGCGACCTTATTACGGAAGTAATACGTTACATTTTTGTACGTACGTCGACAATCTCAAATTGCTCGTGTGCAATTTTTATCTGCCGCTCATTGCGTTTTTGTTATGGTGCAGTAAAGGTCATTATTGTGTGTTTATTCATTTCATAACTTCGTTCGCACGTACATTGTTTATTATGCCAGTGTCACTTAAGGACAGATGTGGCGTAAATACTTATTAATGATTTCGTTATGCGGAGGTGATGTTTCGAAGAAATGCTGTATCATCATTTTTTACTGCGCGGTTGCAATTTAGATAAGAATCATCGTCGAGGTTTCGGGTTCGACGGCGGGTCAGTAAAATTGCGTGCATGATATATGGTTTTACGATTCGTTCGATACTGATATTGGTGGGTCTCGATTTTTTCTATGCAAATGTTGTTTATGATATCTGAAAGTAAATGGTAAGTAGGTGGATTTTTAAAGTGCAATTAAAATATAAATTAGAAATTAAAGTTATGTGATTGTTTAGCAATTGTGTTTTTGTAACTCATCTTACATCATTTAATGTTATCTTATCCGTACTTAGTAATAATCAAGGCTGGACTCAGAAAATTTCAAATCAAGATTTTTGTATTTCAATTTTTATACTTAGAATTATTTAGTTTTATGTACTGTTTAAAATTTACAACATCCATATTTTTATAGCTAACATAATACGGAGATGGTCCAGTAATAAGTCCTTCTATATCACTATTTTGCTTCACTTTATTACAAATTGTTTTTCTCTTTATATGCTCTTACTCTACATATATTTAACACAAGTCTAATGATTTTAAAAATATAATGTGCTCGGAAAACAAATGCCAATAAACTATAGCAGTCAAACTACACTCATTAAGCGAGTAACATCTCAATAAATTTAATTAATTATTTATTTATACTGAACCAATTTAAATTATATCTTATATAGAATATTCATTAGCGGGTAGTCTAGTGGTATAAAGTGTTCGAGTAATATTTATTGTGTTCCGTGATTTTATTTATGTGATAGTAAACATTTATTTTGTTTTTAACGTGCAAAAGTCGAAAGGTGTAAAATTATTAAAACTTTTAAGGTTATTGTTAATTTATTAAGAGTCGCACAAAAAATGCGGAAGTATTGTTTTTAATATGCACTAATTAAGTCGTATTTAGTCTAAAAGGTTATATATTTTACATTTTGTTTGTATAGGGAAACACTACCAATTGAAGACCAAACATCGGAGCGCTTAGCGTCATATATTTTGTACAGACACATCACATATGAGTATACAATTAGAGGGTGATCCAATGGCGAGTTTAAGTGCGTAGTCGTTGCCATTTAACAGCTTACAGTTACAGATTAGCGTATTCATTTTGCCGCAGCAGTGTTATTGCAATCACAACTTAAAAGGGACAGTGATGAACATAGAAGAACCTTGGTCTGTAAGAGTAAAGATATTTGCCACTCGGTACATTCTACCTACGCCGTTACGAACCTGGCGTGATGGTATAATAATAATAAAGTTACGAGCATGATTAAATGAGGTTTAGTGGTGTACTTTAAAAATCCACGATAAAGTTTCGGGTTTTTTTCGTGTTCACCACACACAAATAAATTGACCTCTTAGATTGTTTTTTATATCTCAGCTACGAGACGGATGTATGAGCGTTTAAACTATTTCCTTTGAAGCGAAAATTTTCCTTATAAAAAAGGGACTTCCACTGACTCATATTGACAGAGGGGTTTCTTCGAAATAGTTTTATTGATTCCAGTACTTGCCCATTAGAGGGAAGTTTTGAACCTATAAAAAATATTTCCCATGTAGAATTACGTAACTCAATTGACATGTTGAATGAACGGAAAAAATCGTTTACTAATAAAACAAGCAATAGCAAGTTGCCGTGATTTTCAATACATGATTTTTTTTTACCAATTGTTTTCACAAAAATCAAATACAATTAAAGGATATGAGTTGAAAACCAAGAACTTTTTTGGGAACCGTAATATATTTATGGAAATTTATCATTCATTTTCGTCCCATGGATTTGTCCTAGTTATTATTATTATTAATATATGCTCTATATCTCCCGCAGTTTTGAAAGAATTTCATGCCTAGCAGTGGGACGTCACAAAGAGCTGTCAAACCTTTTCCAGCAGTTTCCATTACACAGCATTTAATAATAGACTAATCTACTTCGCAAAACTTTCCCTCTAAATTGTTTGTTTTCGGACATATCTGTAAAAGGTATCGCATTTGACAAATGATTTAACGTTGGACAATTTGACAGTTTTATTGCAGGTATCCAGCCACGCCTCCGTTCTCATGAATATTGAAATGAAAATAACGAGATTTATCGGTACTGCGTGCGTTGAAGTTTTTCTTAATGAATATTGGTGTCTTAAGCCAACCAATTAGATATTAAGGTGTATTCTCACTTGCGTTCTGAAACGGTTTCATTAGAGTGGCAAACCATTCAGTCAAAATGAAATGTGGAAAGATTAAAAAATTTAATTCATACATTAATAATTATAGTAAAATTAAAATATTGTACGATGTTTTCGTATCATCACTATCATAATAGCACAGATTGTATATATATTTGGTAATGATCATAAGAAAAATAGTAATACTATTTAGTATTTTTTCTAAAGATTTGAATGAACTTAGACCAGTGGACAAACGCTATTTATTTTAATTAATCAAAGTTATTCACTGAGTAAAGCTCTACATTACTGGTAATTGAACTCTACCATTCGAATAAAATTACACAATTCGTATGTATCGCTTAATGAAGACTCTATCACGTGACGGGTCGGTATCGTAAATTAACGTATGGGAAAGTAAAGAAGGTTTTTGTTGAGAAATGTTGCGTTAAAATGTTTTAAACTGTCAAATAGAGCATGCACTCAGTTGCAGCATATTCTACTAGCATTATATCGAATACGTGTATATGTGACACTGATTTCCTGTATAAGTAGGCTGAGATTTTGCTACTAACTGTGATCCTCGAAACCGACTTCCCCTATTCTAACATCGATAACATATCAAAACTTCTTATTTGTTAAATCGAATTAAAATATTCTCAGAGACATATTTTATTAGACGTGACTTCAATATACTTGTAGTGATATAGTTGCTTTAATTAAAATTATGTTAGGTAGTCGCCGTAACCCACATTAACATGTTGGGAAGTATGTGTTATATAAGGTACGATAATTATAGAACCTCCAACTAATACATAAACATCAAGTAGCAACACATTCAACGGCTAAGTAATCAATTGCTGTTAGCTGCGATGGTACAGCTCGTTGCCATGTCCTTCATAGCAGGGTACATCAAGAGAAATGGAACCTGATAAAAATGACAAATATATTAGCATCATAAACATTTCGTCACGACGCACTCCCCTCTAAGGTTATAAACATTACCAATCTCATATTAGAAATTTCAACATGAATATTTCAAAATATGTACCGACTGTAAACCCATTTAGGCTATAAATTAGTTATACAGAACGATAATTCAGAGCGAAACGCTAATAATTACGTGTATTCAAGAATTATTGTGTATCATTTACAACTCTATTAACATTTCTCGGTACGAATACAGATGCATCCGTATACTTATTCGAGATAGTTCGTATCTGGTTCGTTAGCCGCGCCTGCAGGTCGCAAGAGTAATAATAAATATATCTGGACGTGAACTTACGTATTTGATTCTACACCGTGGTAACTAGGTGAAGTTGGTTTAGCACTATTTACTATGGGAAAATCTTCGCGTCTATTTGCTCGGTGTATTGAGAAAGCGACTTTAAATAATAGTGTTTCAATTATTTACGCGGCGTTATGCAAGATAACAAACCGTGATACAAAACTAACGTGACTATAAACAGATCTAACAATCGCCTTGTAAAGTTACTCGTTGCTGCAATTAGAGGAATACGTTAGATAATTATACCTAATGATTAGGTTTAACATATTACCATTTGTATTGAGATGATTTACCTGAAAATAACCTTCAAACAGAATTGCACTAGATAAGGTATGTTCCAACCGCATCGTAATGCAACAACAGTAGTTCCAAACAACAAAGAAACACATTCATAAACCATAGCAACAAACGAATATAATACACATACTTAAAACATTAACAATGCGACACAAAAGAAAAATGATAAACAAACAAAAAATAAAACGCAAGGAGCTAACACAATAACAGCTGGACACAAAGATTGTCGTTATATCATTAAACAGATGCTCGACGTAAAAAGCTTTAAGTGTAACAAAACGAGTTTCGCTAAAAAAATGCATGAATATTTGATAGCAAACCAGAATCATTAGTCAAAGTTTTTTACTGAGACCATACCTCAAGACACAAAGCGGTGTTAGTGACAAAATATCTAATATCGATCTTACGACCTTGAGACAGAGTTTTGAATCCCGTTAACGTGTTCCTAATCTGTTTGTCACACAATCGCATTATAGTGACAATTGTCCCGCGTCTGCCGGCGTCTGCTGATAGTTCTGCATTACATCATTAATCAAGTAGATCTCATGCGGATCGCTTTCTTTACAATCACAGGCTGCGTTCTGATTGTAAACTTTGGTGGCTTCCTCGCTAACGACACTGTCGCCGTTTCAAGCGATTTTAACCTCTATGCATTTTGTATTATTGTTCAAATCGGTAACAAAATCTGCAATCATTTATAATCAAACATGATCCCATATTTACCCTTGGATTTTCACCTTCTTATGTGGCGATATTCAATTTGTTTGCGTCAACTGTTTTTGTTCAATTGACGGGCAAATTCTTAGGATGACTAATGATTCCGATTTTTATGGTAACTTAAACAGACTATCGATTAAAGATCGCATAGGAAGTCTTATAATAATATAACTATTAGAAGATATAAATATAGGGTGGGAAACTACGTCAGCGGGTGATTTGAATGCAACATACAAATTTGAAATCACAATATAATTGATCTAACGACTGAATAGATTATACAATACACGTTCTGATTTCTCTTAGTCTCTCTAGAAATCACTCAAGACATTCAAATAAACCTACATTACCTTATAAAGTACAAACACAATACAACGTAACCGTTGCTATCACATAAGGTTTCAGCTTGTTGCTGGTTCGTCGATCACGGCTTCTTCCGCCGATCTCTTTACGACCTCAATGGATCGGATTAGATGCGGATTGATCGCGTCTATCTACTCAATGACGAATAACTCAATCGATGCCATTAAAGGGGTTACCGGGAATTGAATCGAGACTAATTTATGTTTATTTATTATGATTTCATAATGGAGAATTGGTTCAGTTGCATTTGTTACGGTTGGGGGTGTATGTGTATTGAAACGACGAGAGCTATATGCCAACTGATTTATTTCCAACACGTCACACAAATATATAGTACATGTGTCCCACGCATTATCATTGGGCAAATAAATTGTCTAACATTAAATTGAACCACATTTAAAATTCTGAAGCCTAGTTCAATAAATATGAAACAGAAAAATTTATTAAACATTAGACAATAGAGATATTAGAAATTATTGCTTTCATTTGCTTTTCGTGTTCATAAGCAGATCAGTGAATTTTGTGTTCATTCTAGGACTTTTGTTTTGAGCCCATAAATAGCGCAACTTCTTTAAAAGTGGTCATTCTGAGTTCCACTAGATTTCCTTTCCATTTCTAGATCACGATTGCGCTGTCTAAAGGAAGTGCCGGTGCGTTTATGCTATTAAATCTCCGATATAGCTTTTGATATCCATTTAGCAGTAAATGATTAAGATAATCACGTAACAGTGTACGATATAGCTTTCGATATTAATACTGACGATAATTAAGTTAAGCAAAATATAATTAATTACATTTAAAGCCGTACGTATATATAAAGTTGTAATAACAACACATATAAACCAATCTTGTGCCTTTTATGTTATATATTGGGCTGAACGGAAGCAGAACAAAAATTTATTGTTTACGTAAATGTGTTTTATATCAAACTATTTGTTACTACCGGATACGATAATACGCATTTGGAACTGTATGTTTTTTCTGCGAGGAATAAAAAAGAATTGTTTGGAGTATTTTAAATATTTTATTACAGTGCCCTTATAACAACACACAAAAAATTTCATCAAAATAGGTCAAGCCATTTACGAATAAACAAGTACAAAGACAAGTACACCGGAATTACATACTAATGTCTTTACACATTACATAAAGCGGTCCAGTTATTTGCGACAAAGGACGATGCAAACAAAAGCCTATTAAACTTCGAGGATGTCATTGAACAAGATGTAACCATTAATCCTTTTGCGCAAAGAATATATTTGGGAACTTCCAGTGCGATGTGTATCATTTTTCCCTTTACACAACAGTGGAACAATGGATGGCATTGTGCAAAAGTTTACCAACAAGCGACAATGCGACGCGTGATTAATTTTACAAGTACCTTTTCATGTGCTCCCCTTTAAAAGTGGCTTTACAATGCGCATTGTGAATTCGGATATTGGCGCACGAATGTGGGCTGTGACGGCTCAAGAGTGGATGGTTTTTGGTATTAGAGTTTTTAATAATTTCGACAATCATTGTTCGAATTGTCAAATTGAATTGTAAATTATCAAACATACATGAATTGTAGGATTTTTAAAACAGATTGATCCAAAATTACATAAAGAAAAATTGTGTAATCTTGTACCATTATATGTTGCTGTTTCAGAAGTTGCTCATGATTATAGTCAATTAACATATAGTTTAGGTCAGGTTAGATAAACGATGATTTTTTTTTTTTTTTTACAATTTTCTTTTTACTATTGTGACCGAAAAATTGTATGTACAACTCTATTAAGTTATCACAGGTAACAACACTTAAAAAAATAATACAGCTGTTACATGGGACTATAAAAATGAAATTAGATCTTATCGGATATGACGCATAACAAGATAATTTATTACGTACAACACAAAAAATTAACTGCATACAATTATAAACGTGTTCAAAGTCGCAGCTTTGGTCTTTAAACGACAAATTGGACTAATTTGCCGCGTCCTCTGGCGTCAAACTTCGACATTATCAGAGCCCAAAATTATTATAATTTGTCCAAAACTCGAGCTCATTAAGGCACCATCATCGCAGCCATTCACTATTATAATGCCATTACCGATCCGTTTGGGGGTTTACTCCACTTGGGGCTCCGGAAGGACACTTAATCTAAAATAAAATGTACAAACAAATTCTGTACACAGTTACGGATCAATTGCATATGATTTGTTCCAATATATTAGATATATACTTTAAATACCTCGTATTGCAATACTTAAAACCTAGGCAATGAATGTGGGTGAAACGACTGACTGTTTTATGACTATACTAGTAGCTCACCCTCGCAATTAGCGAAAACAGTAAAATATCGCCGTTAAATGTGTTGTTAGACTGCCTCATTAAGGATTTGCTTTAACAATTGTTTTCATGGAAATTGCAGTCACATGAAATAGCAGATTTGAACTTGCGGAAGAACCATATCATACTGTTGACATGACATGATGCATCAACATTACCTTTTTTAACATCCACCATCGAAAGTTCTAAAAAAGGTTTAATATACGAAGAAAGAAAAGTAAAGTTTATTTGAAGAGAATAGTAAGAGATATTGATATAATCGTATATTTAATAGGTGCAGTGAAGAATAAACCTATCACGCATAAACCTCCTCCCGCGCTGATACCCTGTAATAAGAAATTTATATGTGGGAAATGACCGCGCATCTAGAACCTTCATATTAACATGGGAAATTGTAGAGATACTGGTTTTCGTTGTTCGTATCAGATAGGTAGTAAATTTCATTATTTATCAACATAATTACGCCTTAACCTTTTAAGTGCAGTTGTGCTGTTTGAACAAACTCTTGTTTTGTATAGCAATCGTCTTGAAGTTTTAGCTTTTCCTATTCACTGCTACTGCTATCGTTACTTTACTGCTACTTCCGGTAGTGATGTTTGGTCGAATGTTACATGTTGCGTAATGTTCTGTTGAAGTCAACAAACTATCACTGAGGATACAAAATAATGCTGAATCTTAGAATATATTTGTATATTGTCCAATAATAGAATATAAAACGAGTAGATACTATAAATCTGGATTCATTTAACATAGTAAAATTATTATCATATTTTTTCTAAATAAAAAAACTTTATTAATTTTCAGGGAGTCAATTCGTTGGCAGTGAGAATTCTAAGGTAAACTATAGACTGATTAAAAATATTTTTTTTATTAATTCAATTACAATCTGAACTATTACTATTACTATTATTTGAATATTTTTGAAATACTTCAAAATTTTAATAGAAAGTTGTTTATTTGATCTGAATCAGCGGTGAAACTGTTATGAATCTTCAGGAGAAAACAACAAATGACAAAAATTTTACATTGTAATAAGTTGTATCTTTGTATATAGTTTTATATAACAATATACATTATTTATTCAATGAATAAAAAATGAACAAATGCTGAAATGAATAAACGTAATGTACTGTATAAAAAATTGACATGCAATAAAAAACTCACGAAACAAGTAAAGCATTTATGTCAAATCGCAACAAATGTGCATTCAAAGGTTAACAAGAGCCGCATTATTATTTATTATTGTACGTATTAACCGTTACAGTATCACGTCAAACGGAAATCAAACGAATCGCATCACAATGTGTTTTATTCGGTGGAAGAAAAAAACTCATCGAAAAAACTCATCGGTTCATCAATCGGCCGGAGTGACGTACGAAATTGTTCGGTCACGCGTACATAACTTTTACATGTAATTACGAATTGCATGCGTTCTTCCATCGATTTCAAGAGTCATTGTAGAATGCGCGATAAATATTTGGTTAGGAGATCTCTTGTCACATATTGACGATGTCCGCGTTTGGCGGTTACAGTTCTGATAGCCGTAGCATTCACAATAATGTTTTGTTCGTGTGGTTCGTACGTCAAAATATAAAGGGCATTTCACACTATTTCACATTCGTTACTAAAACTGCCAACTCATAAGCGACGTTACGCAAGTATTGTATGCAAAGAGGCCTTTAAATGCGATTGTACAATTTATCTTCGACTTTGTTAATTAATTTTAAAGGCGTGGCAGTTTATTTTACACACTTAATGAACTTATGATTACCAACTAGGCAGCGGTTTCCATTAAATCGTTTAACAGAATTACCATCTGTTCATTTGAGAATAATTACGCTGCATACTGTAAGGATTTTCAATTATACACATTTGTTAATTTTATTTATAGAACATCTACTTTTTAACATTTCCTTGCATTAAATATTCTATTCCTAAACAAACGTAAAAAGTCGACACTCAAATTCGTAAATGCATGATCTTATTGCCACATGTAAATGTAACAAATAAAATGCATACAAAAACAAACTACAATCCGAGCCAAGGTTCCATTACAAAACAAATCTCAACACGGTCCCATTCTTGACAGTCTTATGCAAATACAAAATCCCCTATCGACGAACGGATCGCGCTCGCTCCCGTTACGAAGATTGACCCGTATTCCGAACACCCTGTATCACAATCAACGAAAATTATTCATAAGTCACATGACATTACAAACCGGTCGCCATAAAAGGTGTCGCACCGCACTCACTTATATAGCGGCAGGGTTAAATAAGTCCATTATTCCAATATTACGCCACTTAATGAACAATGGTGTACAAGCCAGAAGTCAATTTTGAACTAGTTCCGCGGGCACATAAATTATGTGGTCCACAATGGATTGTGACGCGAGTCGAGCTGCTCGCTTATGGGAACCGTTTTTGCATGACGTTTGATGTGTTATTTCGACCGCCGTACATTATGGTGTTTTTATATACATATTTGTGTAGTCAAAACTCCTGATACATTGTACTAGATTCATAACAATTATTATAATAACAGTATATTATATTTAATTTATGCATTATCAACTTTAGAATTAATTTGTTATTTCATTGAAAAAGTAATATACTACTCACAAAAGTTCTGTGGTTACGACAAAGACGCCATGTACTCGTATATAAATAAAAATAAAATGCTATTTAACCCAACTGAATGATTGACAATTTTTTGTAAATGTTCAAAATTAATAAATAAAAATCTTATAGCGTAAAAATGTCCCGAGAGAATTAAGCTTATTGGTAAGCTTTTATAGTATCCATTCAATCTGGAGTATCCATTAGTGAAGCATTACGAGTTAATGACGTTAGCGGCAATGTCATAAATAGCCATAAAAATTAGAATGGAATTACAATTAACGATAGCTGACGACTGACAATTAGTTGAACCGTACGTACGTGTGGACCCCTGGGGCACTGCAGTTATCTATGGCGCGATTTAAATCGATTAGTTAAGTATAAAGTTATTAGACAGTGCGCCTACATGCTGAAGCGTGTGGGCGGACATATTCAATATTTTTTCTTTTTCCAAAAAATTCTCATCTACTCAAGTATCTTCGTAAAATATTCCCTCTTAACACCGATTAATTAAGTTATGTGGAACTAAAAGGTAGTAAGTAATAAAGTCTGACAAACAAAACAAAACAAAAGTTCAGTAAGGCAGAATATGGTCATAAGCCTTATATCGTAAACTCTTGTCCAGCTGTAGAATTATAAAGATTTTAAAATTGATCTACTGTAGATATAACTACGTGGCGGTAGAATGGAAAATATCTTTGGCACTTTAACATTCCATTTAACGTATGTATGTATATATTTATTGACTTAAAACATACCAAAATTACAAATTTGAAAAGTTCAATTGAAAATATTTATTAATGTGAGATTAAAATTACTATAGTAATCAATTTATGTATTATTTCTACATTTACTATAGAAACTTTTTAGATTGGAGAGATCGTATTAGTATTATTATTCCAAAACTTTATTTTGGTATCGCGTTTGACATTTCTGATAGAAATTACTATGTAGTATTTAGACCGAATTTTGTACAATTTCTTTTTGATTCAAAAAATCATAAATAAATAAGATGCAATGGTATTTACTTGTGAAAATATTTCACGTAATGAACGACTAAAAGCCTCTTTAGAATGTGTCAAACAAACAACGTCAACATAAACGAATATTTGATATCAAGAGGTTATTCGAAAATAATATAACGATTATTCAAATTACATATCGGTATCCCCATAATCGAATTTGTTCGAAACGTGTCAAATAATGCCGTGCCTTCAATTTTGGTAATTACACACGAAGAAATTTCGTTTCTATAACCGACAAGTTAAGGTGCATTTTCGAATTGACAGTGAAATGAGATTTGTATCTTGATTTATACGTTATAACGTTGAAAATGGGCATCTTTCACGCTCGGATCTACGAATCTGATTCATAAATGGCTTATTCCACTTAAAGCCTTAAAATGATAAAGCGATTGGAATATCCGACAGATTCGTTCCATTATTTTTGCGTTTCTACCATTGAAACTGTGTGTTTATTACTTTTAAACTATAGCAAGAATTCATCAACGAGAACATGCATGTTGTTACATTTTGTTTTAAATTAATGAATTTTGTACGAATATTCATAATCATTCAGTGCATAATACTTTTCATATTAATTCATGCACGAAATCATTAATGATTACGAATCAAGAATTGCAAGCCACGATGTATTCTCTGCGATAGACCCAAGTGGAATCAATTGAAAATATCTACCGCTGCGAGTAAATCGCATCGGAACATTAATATCAACACCGGGAATACGTAATTATGATTATAATCATGCCGTTCGATGTCACAAATTAATTTTGAAATGATATTTCATTCGCTATAACTGCGATGGGAAATATCGCCAGGACACCAGCGCGACTACGTTTGCCGTAACGTCGTCTAAGGCATATAGGTACTACGAGAATACTCGAGAAATCATAAATCAAGAAAAACTATAAAGGGTTGATGATGGTGTAACATAACATACATATATTATAGGTATGGGAACAGGCACACCGCCATTTTATATCAAATTGGTCTGAGCCTGTGTTACGCTGACGAGGAAACTGATACACTACAAATATAATGTATATTAATATTTAAATGCAGACTTATATAGATAATTTGACACCTTGACACAGACCAATTACGCAATACAAATATTTGTGTTAATCCGAATCGAATCCACAACCAGTCCACCAGTCAGATTAATTAGCTACTGGACAAATGGATCCGTCATCGATCAACACTGTATACAATGCTAGGTTCCGGCTACGTTACCGCTAGGTTTAATAATAATAAAAAAAACTTTTAAATCAATTTCGCCAACTTATTAATTATGCACCTCAACATAACAATTATCGCTTTGTCTATACAAAAACGTCAATCTGTTGTCAATAACGTCAAACTTAACTATTCTCCTCTCATCTCCGCCCCTCGCTTTCCATTTTTCGCGTCAACGATTTACTCATACATAAAGCGCGGGCTAATTTGGCTGTTTCGCGATGTACATTGCGTGAACTGGACAAATATATATCCTATACAAAATTATAATAGAGACAGTGAATGTTAGTCCGGAGCCATTACAAATTGCTCAAATTAGTCTATAATCCCAATAAAAACAGCTAGCAACGTGTCATGACTTGTCAATCATCTAAGTGGCGGTCAGTTATGTCGAGGCAATACGTTCGACATTTTTATGTATTAACCAATTCTTATATACATTTCGTGTTCTGTATATAAAGTCTATTATACATATATAAGATATACCATCACGCCGGGTCCCCAACGGGGTAGGCAGTAAGCACCGACTGCCAAATATCTCTGTCTTTCCAACCTGACGTGCTTCGTCTACATTTATCACTCTCTTCACGCATGCCCGCCGGTAATAAGGACAGAATCAAATAGTAATAATTGAGAGAATTCCGCACACAGCTAACTGTATCCAGAATAGGCAATTAAATGCCACGTTATGGCAACCGAACACGTGGTCAACATGCTTTTTACACCAATTTTTAAGCACCTAGATACAAAGCAAATAAATGTGTTCGTCACACAAATAGTCCTAGTTGGCCATCGAATCCACGACCTTCGGTTCAGTAGTCAAGGTAACCTAACTTAACCTAACCTAATCTAACCACTATTCCAAGAACCTACACAAATTGTAATGTACATTATTAGGTTTTACCAATTGTTCAGGAGAAAGATTTTAATGATTGAAATTAAAAAATATAAGAGACTTTTTTTTTTTTTACTATTTTGTAATAAGTATGTAGTTAATTAATCTATTACAGTGTCATTATCTTAAAACGAATGTCTTATATCCGAAGAAATCTCATCCCAGATATTGGCTGCCGTCAGCATTGTGAAATGGTATCACAAATGTATAAACAGTTAAGACAAAATTAATTGCGTTACAAAAATAAAATAAAATTGATAGTAATTCACTTCTTTGTAAACAAGTTGACATTTCTAACTGTGAGTCACCGTGTTGTACAACGATTTAATTAAAATGGTTTTCTCCAATTAAAGCAGAACCCTAAACACTTAGATCACGCGGCCGCTTAGATCGGTCATCACGTAGGATGTATAGCCTTGTCCCAGTGTTAAGGAGAAGTTCTTACATTAAATAGAAATATTTTTTTTTTTGTAGATTTTCAAAATTTCTCATACTCTATGGATACGAACATAAACTTTAAGCTTACATGGTAAATGATAATGAAAGATATTTATTGTTATAAACCTTTTCTTTTCATAAGGAATCGAATTCGAAACTCTACAATGTCTCCATAATCGTGTTTCATAACGAGTTATTTTGTAGAGATGAAATGTAGAGAGTTCTCTACATAAATGTAGAGTTACATTTAAGATGTATGACTGAAAAATAATATGTACATCGTTCTAAAGGACGTAGTCATCTGTTTCCTATATCATCGATACCTAAGCGCGAAGTCGTGCGTACAACCACGCTAACCTTTGCAAAGTTTTCGAGGCCTGCATAAATAATGTAACAATTTATAATTCTTTGACACTAACGGAAGGCTTCGTGAGGAAAATTGTCTCGTTTTATAACGGAACCATCGGTTTTCCTATTCTCACTATAAATTTCATAAGCCGCTCGCCATGGTCTATAGACTGCGCGATGACATGCTTTACGATAAACTTGAGTTAACCATGAAAGACTTAAACATTTTCACAATAATAAAATTTAAGACGTAAATTTGTAAATAACTGTTTACACCATTAACTAATGAATTAATTAATTCAATCAGATATAATTACAAGCATCGCGATACAATTGTCGATATTTTTTTATCTGTATTTTGAATCAATTACCGTTAACTATGTATTACTCAGTTTAACACAAGTCTCGTAATACTTACGAGAAATAGATTTTCATTCAGATAAAATGTTAAAATAAAACTCCTTCTATACATTTACAATTAGCAAACGTTATACTATTACTTTTCATGAGCGTTTCTTCTTTGAGTTGTGCTTCAGGAAGTACGCGTTAAAGGCACCATAACATAAGCCTTTAAGGTGGTTAAAACATCCGTTAAACCATATCCGTCCCTAAACCGTAATTGTGACGGAAACCCGAACTGCATAATAAAACGTAATAAGTATTGTAGCTAAATATTTATATATTTGTAGCATAATATATCGCCTTAACGCGTTAGAAAGTGCGCAGTGACCCGGCGGGTGAATCTTCGTTAGAATTGCACTGCACTATGAAATGAGAACATGTTCGATACATTTACTATAAGTTGTAGAAAACATTGTTCCTTTTTACTGTTTAAAGAGTTTTTTGTCTTTTTACTTTTAATTTTTTTTTTACTTTTTAAAGATGTTTTTTATCTTCTTACTTTTTAAAGATATTTTTTTATATCTTTTTACTTTTTACAAATAAATGATAATACTACAAAATAATATTAATTTTTATTTCAGATTTTAACGCCTTTCGTGTTGCTATACAAAAGCTTAGCCTATCTTAGTTTATCCTATAGATACTATTCTATGAATAAATACAAAATAAATACACAATCTCTCCAAATAATCTTTTCTAAAAAATAATGAAAATTAAATAGTTTATGATAACAACAATAATACTATAATACTGTTGTTAATTGCATAACGATTTTAAGATAAAATGGAAAAGTCATCTAGGTCGTAAAACAGATTACAATCTAAGTATTTGTCGTTACCCACTAAATGCTAATAGTTTTTATAACTATTTTTTTAATGATATAATAAAATATATGTCGAAGCAACCCGGATCTCTATTGAATTTTTCGTTTCATTTGAATTCAATGTAACTCGCTAAT
>DWEM01001030.1:0-15735 GCA_018245935.1 Agara belti belti | reverse complement strand
CAGGACAAACATTTGTGTGACGAGCACATTTGTTTGTTCTGTGGCTGGATGTAATAAAATATATAAATATAACTAATTTACAATGTTTATATGTATGTTTATCAGCTAACCGGAAACCATTACTCAGGCATTTAATTAGCTAATTTGGAATCAGACAACCGTGTGGAAATGTACCAATTATAAATATCATTGAGACTACACGCTTTATTAAACATAAAGCTTTACGTTAGTTAAATTGACATTACATACGGATTTCCTCTCCTAATGCGAAGATTTTATGGCGGTAACCTTCAGTGGCCAAGTGTGGAGATTTCACAAATATTAACGTAGTTAGATAATATTAAGATGGACAATAAGATACTTCTTCGCTACATTTTCTTTCGCTGTCATATCAATTGATCTATACTGATATTAAATAAGTATTTGTTTGCTTGTGGGGTAGTCTTTGAAAGTACCGAACCCATTCTATAAGTTCTTTTTCTAATAGATAGATTACTCCTGATTACCATAGGTCATTTTTATATTGATGGGAAACTAAAAAGTCACATAGATGTGAATGTCGGAACGCACTATACATACTGACGATTGAATTGAGTGGACGGAGAAAGATCTACCAATATTTTATTATATTAAACTAGCTTTTGCCCGCAACTTCGTCCCGCGCATATATTATTATAAATACATATGTTATTATACATATAAACCTTCCTCTTGAATCACTCTATCTATTTAAAAAGACCGCATCAAAACCCATTGCGTAGCTTTAAACATCTCAGCATACATAGGGACAGACGGCGGAAAGCGACTTTGTTTTATACTATGTAGTAGGTGAACCCGCGAGGTGCCCCTAACGCTTAATGTACTAGATGTAGTGACTATTTTAAATACGGAAAAAGAGATAGCTAAAACATTTCGAAATCAAGTAAAATGTAATGTCATCATCAGAGCACACTCGCTCCGACTGTATCGAGGTGAGGGCCGCTGGTTTCACTTACACCTAGATTAAACCGAGGTGCTAATTAATTAATGGAACTAGTATTTTATTGGCGTATTGCATTAAACTAACGTGTAATAGGAAGAAAGATGGTACCAGTATACATTACAATATTAATAACGGTCGTGTTTCTAGAATAGCTAAGGCTAAAATGGACCGGCTTCAGGAACAGGTCCAATAATTGCGTAAAGGAAAACGATTTACTCCCTCTATATCCGTAATCAAAGCATCGAATTCGTTCGTTAATTTAAAACTGTCTATTGAACTATGAACGGAATGAATGAACTGAATGTACTTTCGAATATTTTCAGATATTAAATTAGGAACGATTTGCATTAAAATTGACTGTATCGTTCGTTCTTCGGTCGTAAGTATGCTCGTGAGTTTTGTAGAATTACAAATTTCCGTGTCTGTAGTAGACTCCCAGATTCTAATAACAACCTGAGTTTGAACAGAACGGTAAAAGTACTTGGAGAATAAGATATTATTGTACATTGTTCTTTAAAAGGGAAGTGAGTAATTAAACACGGGAAAGGTTCTTTGTAATTATGTTTTTTTTTAATTCGTAGTTCCTTTGATCGATCGATTGTCGATTACTGTTGTTGATTACTGTTAGGTAAATAACATTATTAGCACTAGGCTCTGAAAATGAAATGGAGTTTTAGTTATACTATCTATGCTAAATAGAATTAAGTATTTGTCAGTGATTTCAAAATAACTGTGTTTTGTCAAGTGCTTATAATAATAATTATATACATTATACTGAAACACAAACAAAGGTTTTTTAAATTATTGTCTGTCTGTGTCTTTCTTTTTGTCCGGGCTAAGCTCTGGAACGGCTGAATCTATTTTAATGCGATTTCTAGTGGAGGATGGACGAGGTTATAGGGCAACATAGAAGCTAGCTTTTTACCCGGAAATTCCGACGGGATCGGGATTTATACCGCGGCACACAGCTAGTTAAAAATAAGTTATTCTTAGTAAGCAAAACGTAGTAAACAAAAGCATAGAAATGGTATATTAATTACGCACTTTAAAACATTATTGATTAATGTAATCTCATGTAATGCGTGCAGGTGGAATGCAACAAGCGTCGGGTCTAGGACTATGAAGACCGGTTGCACTTGGCCTTGCTCGCCACCGACATCTAGATCGTCATTCCTGAGCCCTCCACGGGCTGCTCTGCGCTACGTATTAGTACTTCGTTTATTTACTTCTGTTAATAATAATAAGTACCGAATGAAAAAAGTCATACATAAAAAATAATTATATCGAAAATACATACAATAATTATTATATTTTCAAGGGTAGTATTTTTTTTATAACTATATAATAAGTATTGTCTGTCGATAATGACATAATATTCATGATTAATTAGGTTTATACATAGATAAGTACTCTATTTAATTAATTGTTAAGAAGACGGTTAAAATAAAGACATATTTACGATAGCTGTAAAGTCATGCTGTAATAAAGTCATTTTGTTTCAATGAAAGTTGCATTACTCTTACTATAGTACCTATTACAATTTTTTACCGCTTTTCCTTATACAACGAAACGAACCTCCGAAACTGGCTGTTTATGGTCGTTGAAAAACTTTTTTTTTTGTACTTCTGATATAAACGCTGTAACAAGCGGTCAGGAATAATAAATTTCAAATCAGTTCTGCTTGTAACTATTTAAGAAGTACAATATTTATCCATTCCATTTTTTTTAAATTAAGATTCATTTTATCAGGATCATGCTACATCTATTAATCATATTTATTGTTCCGAAATAATAGTATATCTATACAAGTCAAATATTAAAACATAAACAAAAAGCACATTAGTGAACTGATGGGTTCATAGTTAAATAGGTTGTCATGTACAAAAAACTATGTATTGCTGGTAACACTGAGGCTATTATTTAAAGAATACATATATTGTCCTTGAGATACTTTCATCTATTTAATTGTCTTTAGATATCATGTATAATTTGTTTAAAAAAATGTCAATGTTGAATTGCAATGGCCAATGTAATTTATTGTAAGAGAAAATGGAATTATGTTCCTAGATTAAAGTTACAGAATTTGAGATAGGCGCAGACTGGTTAATGGTAACTGCATTACATAACGTTTCCAACTCAAAAAGCGCTAAACTATTTCAGACCTATGTTCCTTCATATTTTCACTACATAACCCTTTTGCGTTACTGTATTGGTTTACTATTCTCTCCCAGATTTTAAAGACAGTAGATTTCAAAAATTGTCTACATTTACAAAATAAATCCTAAACATTATCAAGAATTTAAAATATGTTCCGTCCGATAATTTGCTACGATACATTTTTGAACAAATTGCATATAACTCCTACTTTATGAGAGCTATCTGCTTAGTAATTTTCAACACTTGGAAATCTATTACACACTAAGGTGCCGCGTTTGTTATTCAATGACACACTTTGTGCATTATGCAAGGGGGTTGTTCGCCAAAAAGCTACGTGATCGAAACCATCAATTTAATGTCGTGAACATTCGTCATTCGTCGCGTCTAACGCCAAATAGAACCTAATTTATATCGGCCGAGCGAACGAGGGTTCGGTTACAAAACCGCGCAAGGGCTTCGTCCACCGCATAACAATATTGCTGTTGTAATGAAAACGACATTATAAATACAAGTGACGGTTGTTTGGCGCGCAAGTGTGTTCGCGGACGCCATAGCGACCGAGCGCGGGAAAGTTTGACAGTTGTACCGTACGGATAAACGTACTACGATGTTGGTTCTGAAGGTCAGTTTTATTTTTTTTTCTTCGAATATTTGCGTCGTGATTTAAATGTTTTGCTTTAAGCATACGACCTGAACAAATGGAAAAAGATGCGAACAAAGAACTAAATTTTTATGTTTATATATTAGAGATAAATCACCCGTCAAGTAATCATTTATGACAGTTTATGAAAAAGTAACAAAATATGTATGTAGTATATTAATATATTTAGTAAAAAAAAACAAATCGATTTTAAAAATGATTATATTATTAACTATTTTTAATTATATGCTTTCAATAAAAGTCATGGTTCTATTTAAAGTATTTGAACGTATTTTTTAGGATTCGTTCAAAAAATATAAGATTATATTGTACCTGTAGATTTTTATCAATTTAATACCATTTAGAAAATATGTATTTTCTAATCCTTTTACGTTTATAGTTAATGTTGGTTGTCATCCTCTGTAATATAGTAACCGATAAATAAGCCATAAATCAATGTCTTGTAAATAAGACAAAAAACGACTTGGTTTTACCGCAGGCTATATTTGTTGATCTGTGTTAGAATGGCGGCAATTTAAATGCAATTACCTGCTCAGATCTAGAACAATTTGTTGTTCCACATTTTCTTTGTTCTATGAAAAGCCTATCACGATATTCCTAATAATTTTGTTTGATCCTATTGATATAATGTTATTAAGGATAAAAGTATATCTGAATATTATTCGTGTATCGCTTACTTTATTGTACATATTTTTAATAGCTCTAGGTAAACGGCACTGGTAATTTGGCGACGCAATAGAGTATAGAGAGGTAGGTACACTATGCAATTTAATATTTCAACATTGTAAGTTTTTACAAAACTGTTTTGAAATACATTATTCAAAGAATAAAATTATATTTCTATAATAAACCTAATAGCATTTCACAAATTGCATATATCTGTTAACAAAAAAGTGCATTTAAAGAAAGGTTTTAATATATAAAATATGTCCGTAACTGCTGTTAAGTGTTTGTTGTTAGATTTACTTGAGAAATAGGTATATAAGTATAAATGTGTCACTAAAATAGTCCATTTCAAAGATGACAAAATTAGCTGACATAAACACAACGACATATAACGCGAAGAACTCAAGCTAGTTACAGTTACAACTTTGAAAAAAGTTAACACAATACACATACATAACATTAAATTACAACATACACACAACATTACCAGAAACATCATAACTACGCACTGCAACAATGATTACACAAAAATAAACATAAAACAAAAATTAACCGGTTAATGTTAAGTTTAGATTTGGTTATTGGCTAATGTTACAATTTTGTATTGCGATAAATGATTATATCTTTAAAATTAAAAATTATTTCATTATGAATAATTACTTTATGTTTTACGTAACAATTTTCATTACATTCATACCTTATAGCAGTAATAGCGAAATTGTTTAAATTTCAACCACACATTTAGGTGGTCTGGGATTAACATCCTGAGTTGCGTTTTAAAAATTAAAAACCACTCGCTGTAATGGTGAAGGAAAACATGACGCGGAAATCTGCACGCTTTGGAGTTGCCATAAATTTCTGCCACAAGTTTGCCAATCCGCATTTAGCTATCGTGGTCGACTATGGCTTCAACTTTCCCATTATGAGTAAATGAGTAAATTATGACTAAATGAAAAATAAAAGAGTTGAAAAAAAATTGCACGATATATTCATATCAAAAATCTATTAATTAACGATAAGATCGATTTTAATTATAAAGTTTTCAAAGTAGAGCAAATTAAAGCGATTGCAATAAAAACATTGACATTGTACGTGTAGGTATTACAAGAAACCTTAAAAACGTGATTCATTATTAATCAGAATAACCAACTTATTTTTAGACCGTCTAGATTACACAATGAAAGTGATTTTAATTAAACTACAAATAGGCGAATATACAAGGCCATATATATATTTTTTAATTGCGTAATAGGTTTGCGTTCGACTGCGAGCTCATATAGTATTTGTATATATGTAGCAAAGGTTTTACTAAATAACCATCTGAAACGGTTTTATCGGTTGCCTGTTGGTGTACTGTTAAAGACCCTGACTGCAATCTGAGGTCGTGGGTTTGGTTGCCAGTCAGAAAAAACATTTTGTGTTATATAGTATTCATATTTATCAGCTATCCGGTTACCATACAGGCATTTAATTGGTTATTTTTGAATCAGATAGCTATCTGTGGAATTGTCCTTATTATTATTGTTACATAAATACTTATATACAAATTTATATACGTACTTTATCAGCTCTGGTTCTAATAGCGCAAGCTCTGTCTCGTTTAAGATCAAATGAATGGCCGTATTTGAGTTTTAATAAAGCGTTATTATTATTATTTATCTGTCGATGTAAAAAACTAAAATATTTTATGAACACTAAAAGTATCCGATCGTAGGCTTACAACACAATATATTTATTTTCACAATATGTTTAGTATCTTTTTACCGATTTTCTCACCGCGATAGCGGGTGCATTAAAGCACAATTATTACCGCGGCTATGAAGATACTTTGCTCGTGTTAGTTATCGGATAACATCTTATTTTCGTAATGTAGTTATTAGCGTTATTTTCCACGGAAACTAAGGTTTCGCAGGCGGCGTACTGAGAACTCGAAATATAGGCCCGGGAAACTGCACTACGATAAAAAAATTCGCAGGCCTCGTGGTCGAGTGGTTAGTGACCCTAGCTGCAAAACCGGAGGACGTGGGTTCGGTTCTCTGATAAATATACATATACATACACTATAATACTTATGTAGATATTTTTATTACACGCAAATACAGAACAAACAACGTGCTCGTCACAACAATGTTTGTCTCGGCTGAGAATGGAACCGACAATCTCTAGCTTAGCAGCGGTCTCTAACCATTAGACGTACAGACCAGTTGAAGCTTGATACACGCTGTTAAACGAGGACTTTAATAATAATAATTACGTTTTCTCCACTATATTCAGTCGGCAGCAGGAAGCATTTCTTCTAGATCTTGATTGGAAATGATTTAGGTCGCGTTGCGTCACGCCACGCCCACAATAGCTGCCGTATTTTGCATTCCGATCTAGAACATTAGTGCTGATAGCTGAGTAGGACAGATTTGTACAGGACAGATGCACCTCCGTGTGCGTTTAATGCCTAAAGATATCAATAGTGGAGATTCTGTCCTGTCCGCAGGACTTTCCTCAGTAAATCATTATTATAAGATCACTGATAATAATTACAGATAATGGTTGTGGGTTACATTTGACATTCTATTTTTGAATAAATTTGAATTTAGAACTGAATTTATAACGAAAAGAAAATAAATAAAGAAATAAATAGATGAAATAATATAGAAAATACCTCGAACAATGCGAATAATATTCGTCCTTAATTAACCAGTTTAAATTTCGAAACGCAATTTGAGCAAACAATGTGTAGGAATTTTACAGAGTGGGAATTTAGCAATGATAAATACATATTATTGTATTTTACTTCCATTTCTTAAATTTGTACGCCGTAAAAGGCAAAGTGTAGCTTGAACTAATAATCCTGTAACATCTTCATATGTACCATTATATGTGCAAATAAACGTCTTTGTCTTTGAATTTAACAGAATTTTACCGAAATACCTACGACGGTTCTGTTACATTTACTTTCTATGGCTAGGTTAGCTCTTAGCTTAGCCTGTCTAGGATTGCTACGAAAGGTACCTACCCGCAATTTGCTTTTGAATTGCTCTATACGTAATAATACCGAGAAGTAGCTATCAACTGTCGGTTTCGTTTAAAATATACGTTGTAATGGATGCTTGTAGAGCTATGTTGAATGCATCATCAGAGGGATAATTATCATTGATTCTTGTCATTCCATTTTTGGATATGTATTTTCTCTCGGGATCTGGGTTAGGTGGTAGTGCATCACGCTGACCGATTTGATCAAGAAACTTCACAAGTCTTCAAGAAGATTAAGCTGATTATGTTTCAACTTATCGATATAGCAAGTAATATAAACTATTTAAAATCGACATGAAAAATTAAAAATATTTTTTATAATTTTTTTTAATAATTTTTAATATTATTGTTATTACTATCAAAAGAAATACATATACATTACGGTTCCAGACATTATGTATGCGTAGTCAAACGTTGACAAACTAGATAGTAATTGTTAGTCAGTTAACGCGTCGAATTAGTCACGCACGGTCTCGCAGCCTTGCATTAACGCTGGTTATTGCACGCAAAAGTTTAAATGTCGGGCCTTTATTGTTATGATAACGATTATTGGCCAATTGGAATTAGACCAGACTCGCCCATAACTTGAGTTTGTTAAGTTCTTGTTCGAAGCCAGGATAAGCTTAGAATTAGAGTTAGGCTAAAGTTAGAATTAGAATTGCGCGCCGCACCCGACAGTTGCTTTCGGGCTAAATTTAATGGTAGCCTAAAGTTAATGGAGCAAGTTCTTAAGCCACTCCTACACCTTCGATAAGACTAACGACCTTTGTCTAAAGTCGACTGAATGTATAAACTGCCCTTTACCTACTACCTTAAAAACACGTTAACAATGTTTACATTGAGGATTGCGTAAAATGAATTATTACCTTTCTAGCCCAACAGTCCACTGCTGGACTTAAAATAAATATTACTTTTAAATTACGACTTGTCGCTAACTATAGTACCTAAATCTATGATTACTTTGACTATCTCTTAAATCAAGTGGTTAGAGAACCGCATTGCTGAACCGAGGGTTGTGGGGTCGAATACCATTGGCGATATATATTTGTGTAGCGTGCATGAACATTTGTTCAGCGTGTGGGAGTGAAATGATATATTAAAGTATGCATTTGGAAATGTATATGAGTTTATTAGACGTCTATTTTACTATGCCTATGTCGCAAGGAATTATTATTTTTTACTTCGATAAAATCTTTTTTATTCACGTGTGTGACAGACATTTTCCAGCTTCCTTACATTTTTCGCGTAACTTAATGAGAAGTAAGTTTATATTCTGACCTTCAACTGAGATTCATTGATATGCATTTACGGTACGCTGATTACTGATCTCGCGAAGTAATAAACCTTAAACTGGCTTAAATAGGAAGAACAGTAATTTGCGAAATATGGTTACATACAAATATTTAGATGAGAAAAATGTTCATATCCATCCATATTGCACTATTTACGGTACACATTTCACTCAATGAAATAAAAATACAGATTGGTTCAAACGTTTTTTAAGTCCCACAGCTGGGCACGAGATTAGTGGAGATGATGTGTTACTAGCGTAATCAGTTGGATATTTCTAAACCGCTGTTAAAACTTTCAACGGGGTATTAAGTTGAGATTGATATGTAATAAATGTTGGGTTCGTAAAATATCCTTAATTTCCTTACGCTTATTACTATTTGCAATGTCGAATTCCGTTACGGCCTAAAATGGCGTGCCTGCGAAAGTTATCCATCTTTAAGCGCAAGGAAGACACTGGTCTCATTTCTTTTATATCCCAGTACACCCCCTAATGAGACTGGGGAACTTCGGTGGATAGAGATCCCGAATAACCCGATTCCCCCTCCCCCCTCCTGCAATTCGAAAAGGTTAATTCAGTACCGCAGTGGTTCCGCATGTCAACATACCTCTCAAATGTTGATCAGTCCTACTCATTAAACGATTGACGTAACAATGTTTTGTTGCATTGCTTACTGACCCGCATTCCAACGAGCTACACTTATCTATACAAACAAAATAAAATTGCAGTGTCCGTTTGTAATATTAAAATAACCGCTTTTTCCTAAATGCATATGTATGTATACTAAATAATGGTACACATACCAAAATAACACTTTTTTCAATTTTTGTCTGTCTGTCTGTTTGTTTCGGCTTATCTCTGGAACGGCTGGACCGATTTTGATGGGACTTTCACTAGCAGATAGATGATGTAATAAGGAGTAACTTAGGCGTTTATAGTACAGGGACATAAACAGTAGAAACAACTTATGTAATCATTGACAAGTTACTGTTTTTCGTCTATACTATCTAAACAAAACAAACGACAACTAAAATTATTTGTGTATCATATTTATTGTGCACTAATTGCAATTAACATAGTTTTTGTACACATCTCAATAGCATTCTTATACGTGTATAATAAGGTATATAGTTATGTATATAGTGCTATGTAGGTAAGTGCCCGAAGCTTATTTCGCAACGTATTGAATTAATTTCCCGACAAGGTCGTCTTGTCGAGCGAAGGTTTTCCAACGCAGCCAGGAATGCCACTTCGTAGCCGTGGGTATGAATTAACTTTAACATGCGGTTTCATCTGTGAGAATAACGTTAAGACCCTAACGGGGTAGGCAGAAAGCACTTAACGCTAAATATCTGCGTTCTTAAAACCCTGACGTGCTTCGTCTTAATTCCTCACCCCCTTCATGCATACCCGCTCGGTATATGTAGATTAGAATATATTAAAATTATAAAGCTATAAAGATATAGCTTATAAAGAGACACTATAAAAAACTTGTAGGTATTGTCAGGTGTCGTGCTAATCTACTTTGTATCACGAGCTCTGAACTGATATTTTATGTACGTATAGTATATAAGTTTAATGACGAATACGAATTCCGATACTACCTTCCGGCATGAAATACCAATACATACGAGTATCTTTGTAAAAAGACTATATTATGAGTCAGTCGATGATTAACTTTTCGGTTCTTACAAGATATAACATTTTCAAGCAATTGTTCCATTTCTTTTACTCTTATTGTTCCACTGCTGGACACATATCTCATTTCACAGTGAGGATTTAGGCCAAAGTCTACCACGCTGGCCAAATATTATTTTATAACGTACTCTAAAATGTGCAGGCTTCCTCACGATGTCTTCATTTACTGTTTAAATTTTAAGTTATAAAACGCATGTAAGACGTTAGAATTGCACGCCAAGATTTGAACCCAGACCCGACGGAGTGGGAGACTGAATTTCAAACCACTAGGCTATCACTGCCTTGCCCTATATAAAATGTAAACAAACGATTTCCCTTTTGAAAGGTGATTATGTAAATATTCATTGTTTTAATGAGGTTTCCATCTGCATAGAAGTAACGCGGACGATACAGAGACTGAAGGTGACCCACCTGTCAGGAAAAACTGGAAAACTCTTCCTTAAATTGCGGTCATATTTGGTATAATTGACCTATATGGTTACGCATAACGTGAGATTATTACAACCGCATTCATATAAACTTCAAGTGAGATCAATTGAGATGCGTTTCCACTGACTACTTGATGGACCATTTATTACGATAGTCATACACATATAAGGGTCGGAAAGGATGGTCTAGGCAGAGACAAAGTGTATCGTAGAGCTGGGCAGAGACAATTTTGTTTGGCTTTGGCGTACAGGCTTTGTGTTTATTGCGCTTTACGAACTAGTTCACGATGTAAAATATTAAGTTCCATTTCCGTACCAACTTGTACCTATACCTATGTACCTACGATTGGAAACAACACCTACTTGTTCCAAATAAAACATGATATTAATGTTTCCGCGTCCGAATCAAGGTTGTGACATTCTCTGTTCTGTTCCGATTAGGGTTGTCACGTTCTTCCCGCTGATTATACTGTTTGTCAGGATAAAATTCAAAAATTTTGTAGAATCACCCATATCATTGAACTAATGAAGAACCGTAAAGCACAATTATTATTTTGTATTTTGTTGAAGATGGGCGTTTATGCTGTTTCCCCTTAAAAATTGTTTTCAAATTAGTCGAAAGGCAATCCAAGCCGATTCACAGGGTTCATATTTCATCATTGATAATTGTTTTTGGTTACTAGACATCTCTTCAACTAATACTAATACGCAATAATAATTATATAGGTACTATACTATATAATAATAATGATATACTAATACGCACACTCGACATACAGTAGAGTATTATTTATTTTACTACAGCTGGCAACCCTAGCTGCCACTGGCTATAATTATTATCCGCTATTATTTACATTCACTTAACCCCTTAAATACGACGAGAAAAGAACAAAAAGGTTATATTTGACACCAATAACCTATTCTGATGTACAATATACTTATCATTCAAAATTTTAAAAATAGAACGCCTCTTAATTATTTAAAAAAAACATGGATTCTACCAGCCATGTTTATTAACTTTCACCTATTTCTCTTCCAGTTCCTCGTTGTGTGCGCGGCGTGGCTCGCGTGCGTCCAAGCCCAAGGCCCAACCACCACCCCGGTACCGATTTTGAAACAAATCAACCGTCAGAACGACGATGGCTCCTACAGTTTTGGATACGAGGCGGCCGACGGCTCGTTCAAGATCGAGACCAAATACCCCAACGGCGATGTCGCTGGCAAGTACGGTTATATCGACGAGAGCGGGAAGACCAGGGAGATTTCTTACGGCGCCAGCAGCCAGAGAGGATTCGAGCCACAAGGTAATGGAATGTTTTATCTGCTATTTTTGGTAATACTGCTTTTATTATTTTTGAAAGTACGTTCATTATCGCACAGACTAAAGTAGATTAGAAATTTAGAAAAGGTTTTTATCTACAATTAGACTTCTTCTGAAAAAATTGTTTTTTTATAATTAACTCTTTTACTACATACAGTTACTTTTAAATTTACATGTCGATCATAATACATTTCGGTATTATCTAATATTTTACTCAGTATGAATGCTCCACAAATAGAAATCTGTATTAGTCGAACGGTAGGAAGTTTTTCAATTAGCAATCAAACATGAGTGTCGGTTTCAAAAGCGCCTGGCTCACGGGAATTAGCAGCGGCCGCGCGTAATGGCGTAACGCGGCCCAGACTGGCCCAGATAACGGATAATGTTTGTTTGCGTGTTTACATGTTCACCAATGTGCCGCTAGGGTTGTCACTTTTCAATAGTTTTCAATTGAGACTGGCGTGCGCTTTTTATTAATTGCTCTATGCTGCAGAATAAACTTTTAAACTTCATTTGAAGTATATCGTTTGTTTTAGTTTCTATTTGTAGCAGTTTTGTTTGTTTACGAAGCATCAACGCAAAAAATATGCTTATTTTAAAGAATATAAAAAAATATGTCTTAGCGTAAAGCCTTATTTACACAATTATAAGGACTTTCCATAACATGTTGTTGTGTTTGATAACAGAAAAATAAATTTTAGAACGTATTCGCCATTTGACAATGTGGCAAAATCTTTTTTGGAAATTTAAAAGTTTGTGACACCCCTACTACTACACCACCACTGCTTATAGCGTAATGAATTTTCTCACAAAACGTGTTTTCCTAATGCCATCAGTGATAGATTGATATATTAGCAATATTCATTATTTATCGCGATATTAATTTTGTCGCTATATAAACTGTCGTAATATTAGGAGGAGTTACACTAGTTAAGAGGTAATGGGGTTTCGCGGTTGTAATTCGTATAAATAAATAGGACAATTCCATACATTGCATAAATGTGCTTGAATCGAACCCACGGCCTCCGGCTTAGCAGTCACGGTTTTTAACCACTAGACCAAGAGGCCAGTCGATTTCACTACGGTAACGATCTCATGATTATTAAAATTATTTTTATCCTCATTAACTGGTTATCTGCCATTTCATCGTGGTATAGGTACTTGTACAAAGGAACTTCCTGTGTAAACTGGCTGGTCTAGTTTGGGTTCTGCTTGGCGGCCATCTGGGTTGGGACCTTCATGCACTGGTTGGAATCGAGTTGAACAATTTTGACAGTCTATAGTCAAATATGATGTACGCGAGATACGTTTAAAAAAGATACAAGAAAAAACAGAACATGCTCGATCTGTAATATTGGACACTATAAATATGAAGCACCTAAAAACCTAGTCTCTTTGGACAAGTTCAGATGAGCAGACTTCACGCACTGTAGAGGATATTGTGGAGTTTCCTAACTTGTGGTTTCTTTGCGTCAATAACGTAAATAACTTTTGAAAACGAGATTCATTCTAGGATTTAGGCTATCACTGCTTATATATGTCATTATGTCATTAATGAAGTCTTTGCAGGTACCGGCATCATGGTGCCGCCTCCCACACTGAACGATCCGTCTTCAAACGCGCTGACCGACGGCCAAGAGGACGACGGCCAGTACCGAGAGGATCCGAAGATCTACGAGGATCCCAAATACAACGGCAGGGCACATTCCAGACCCGGTTCCTTCAAGCAGTACCAGCGACCAGTCCAGCAAGCGGAGCCTGAGCCTCAATACCGGCCCCAGCCCGCCTTCCAACAGCAGACTTACCAACCGCAGCCGACCTTCCAGCAGAGCTACCAACCTCAGCAGCAAACGTATCAATCGCAACAGCCCTCGCAGTTCCGGTCTTCGCCTCTGTACACTCAGACCAGTCTTTTCAACCAGGCACCCCAAACGTTTCCTCAGCAGGATTCAAACCGTCCAGTGAGCCAGATATACCACCAGCAGCCCCAGTTCTCGTACCAAGCGTACACCCAACAGCCCTACCAGCAAAGTTACCAGCAGAGCTTCCAGCCGCAGAGCTATCAGCCCCAAAACTACCAGAGCCAGAACCAGAACTTCAATCCGTTCTCCGGACACCCGGCGCAGAACTTTGACCCCAACACTGGCTCCTACACCATCAACTTCACCGGTTAAACTACTTAGTTAATTTCTGTTGTAAATACAGTTTAAGGGTATTAGGTAGTGTTTACGCTTTTGGCGCGAGGCGAATTAATAAATTTTATATTTTTGCAGATTCATCTCAGTTTTTCGTATTCTAAGCATAGTTTTTGGATAAATCGAGGAACATTTTTTTAAAAGTATTTAATAATAGCGAAATTGTTGTTGTGTAGGACCGCTTTTAAAATGTTAAATTTTGGAAATTGTTTTAGCCATTCGTGGAGGTCCTTGGACTGTTGTAGAACGTTAAAGAGGCCGTCAGCCTAGGTAGGTTGGTATATCTTTTAATATAAACCATACAGGTGTATGGTTTATATTCAAAGATATATAATCCACACACGTAAAAAATGTATTACTCGATCTATTCGAACCCCAACAATAGGTAAGCAGTGTTTGTAAATTTTAGTGCTAGTCAACGTTTCGTGTATCGTGTTATATAAAATTATTGGTATTTATAGCTTTACTTAAATTATTTGTATCAAATATGTTTTAATTGTAACACGTAATAAAACATAATATAGCAATTGTTTTGTAATATTTTAGGCTTTCTTGATATCGTCAAAAATGGATTTAGTTTACTTACTTTTACACTACATTTATTTATCGCATGTAATTGTATTGTTCTTTTGTTTATTTATTTATTTTCTATAACCTATAATCAATTAATTGTATATAATTTTTATTTTGTATATCTATATTTATTGTATTAATTTGTATTTGCTATTACAAGTATAATTAGATTTTATTTCTGTAATATTACAATTTCTATTCTATATTCACATTTATATTATAATGATATACATTTCAATTATATCTATAGTCGTTCATGTGATTAAAACCTATTTTCTATTTATTTTCTACACTAACCAATTATATTAACTATATCAGAAACTAACATAAATTCAAAAATTTGTACTATTCAATAAATTATACATTCATCATTAATATTATAATGATTTATATAGTGTATAAATAAACAATTATACATCTTATAAAAATGGACGTGTTTCGATAAAATTAGAACAATTGCGGCTCATTCCAATATGGCGGACAGCTATCAACACGGTGTAAGTACGTGTATAGATTGTAGATGGTGATCGAAGATTGAATAAACAAATTACGTAAACTGTCCTTGCTGTTTTCATTTCCTGTATCGGAGAAAGTGGATGATTTGACACCAAAAAACGAACTATACGAATTCCATGGAATGGCGGCAAAATGAAAATGTATCGCCATAAAACTTACTTATTGTCCTCCGAAAGTATAGTTAAACAAATATGTATATGATGTCTGATTCGCTTGCGGC
>DWEM01001029.1:0-15736 GCA_018245935.1 Agara belti belti | reverse complement strand
CATAACACAGGCATTAAATTGACTAATTTGGAATCGGATAGCCGTGTGTGGAATTGTCCCCAGACATTATTGTTATTATTATTATTTATGATCATTTTTATAAAAAAAAATTGGTATTTATAGAGGTTAATAGATTTCGTATCAGAAAATGTTATAAAACCTGAATTTGAAGCCATTTGACATTATAATTCAAACGGCTAGTACCCATGTCACGAACGCACTCGTATGAAACTTATTTTGCATTCAATTCTGGTCACGGTTTTTTGTACACATTCATGAATTCCCAGACAATTATTGTTGACCGTACAGATTTTTAAAGCAACGGAAAACTCCCTACACCCAACATAAAAAACAATTGATACTTGTTCTATAAAGCTAGATTCATACTGGAAATAACAATTTTATGTAACAACATGTACTAAATACTAAAGTTGTCAATTTCCTCACGTAGAAGAAAAACTACCGCGCCGGCGTTTTTTACCATTATCGATAGTTCAGATTATTTTACATCATTAAGACTAAGAACCTTTTTACATCCCGCAACTCTGCAGCTACGGGAGGCTTGGGGCATACTCGACCAGTTTGCTCCATTAAGAATAGGTGGAGAGTAACTAATAATAGTAACTAATAATGCGAGCTAATAATAAGAACTGGTACGAAATTTTGGTCCATTTTCGCAGTCGTTATAATTGGGCATTACACAGTGACCGGCCTACAAAGTCATCCATGTGTGACCTAGGCGGTCAAAGGTAGACAGGACACTTTCACTTCTGGCACAGTTGCGGTATGTGACCTTCAGATAACGATTGTATGCTCTATATGCTCTTTACACATAGTGATAGGTCGTGCTGATAATAATGATAATGAAGTTGCTACAATTCTAACGGCTTGTGGCTTAATAGTTGAAACTGCTAACTATTGACAGTTCAAGGTTCGCAATTTATTACTAAGACTACTAATTATACAGAATAGGAAATTAAGGAAGTTTATTTTAGACTTTTATTTTCTGAATTTTATTATAACACATAATTAAAACCAGTATCTGTGCGTTCCATTTTTAATATTTCGACAATAACGTTATTTTGAATACCCCCGTTTCAAAATCGTTGTTATGACACTTCTTAAGCTTTTATTATTATTTTTTTCATTACGTTACATGTTTGTTGAATTTCTAATTAGCAATACGTGGAGCCCAACCTTCTCTAATGGGTTAGGCAAAGAAAACCATTCGCAAATAATAATATATATATGAATAATAGAAAAAGAAGAGAGGGGGAGAGAGAGAGATAACTCTTTTCTATGCGATTTGTTTGCATTTAATCGGATTTTAACTGTTTGGCGATAATCTCTTAATAATAATATGTTTTGTGCAGAGCAGCTGTGGCTGCGTAATGCTGTACTCACGAAGTTCAGTCCTGTCTCCGCAGTCAACGTTGAAGGGCTGGTCGCACTTGTTGATCTTCCTGATGGTGGGGTCGAACACCAAACCGTCGGGGCAGAGCTTCGTGGTAGCGGTGCCGTCTCTGCACTCGTAGAACTTGTCACACTGCCTATCGTCCTCGTACTGACCGTCTTTCGACGGGCATTTGAATTGAGCGCCTGGAGGATAGATTAAAAAAATTAAAAATATTGATTTAGTATGACAATCCTTATTCTACAAATTTTATAGGAAATGCTTTATTAGCTGGATTTAGGTGAAAAGAAATGTTACAAACGTAAACTTAGCCACTAAATCCTGTTTTATATGACATACTAGCGTAGACGAAAAAGAGACTGTCACAATTTAGCAGAAATTTGTTGTCTCAATTTTCAAGCGACCAATCTTAAGAGTGTAAGTTACTTAGAATATTTTTAAGTCAACTCATAAAATAGTTATAAGAATAACGTATTTTAATACAATTATTTCGGGTGTCACAGTTAATACCGATGGCTAGTGAGTTTGTGAGTAGAATTATATACATTTTATATTACGTTCTTTGTTTACTGTTTGTAACTATACTATGTGTTTAGTGACCTAGTTATTGAATATTGAAGTATGTAGGAAAATTTTCTAATGAATGAATCTAGTTTAATGTGTTTGATTACAGATTGTACGAATATAAAAAAGCATATAATTATCCTCACTCGTTTTTCGGTTACTTGTAACTACATCGTTGACTAGACTAATTGGACAAGTTGATAAACAACTTAGTATTTTTTAATTACCGATCGTAGAAATTACTACATTGCAACGTGCAACGTAGCTTTAACAATGTAAGGTTAGGTAGATTTCGTTATTTACTTTATTACCTACATTTGCCTGTAAGTATATAATTGCACACATATTTAATTTAACAGAACTAAAATTAATTATGTAAAAAAGTTTTAATCTGGCTAGGTTTTTTTATATTCAGTAAATAATACGCTACGCATACCAGTTATGATATCAACGAAAATTGGAAGGGAATGTAAAAGTTAATAGGTAGCAAATTTAACGTTTTGACAAGATTTTATGTTATATTTTTAGAGATTCAACGGAATCTATAGAACATTTTCAGAAGAAGAGATCATGGAGAACTCATTAAGAAGTATCGGTTCGCTCGCGAAAGCCGCATCTACACATAATACAAGTTTTTGTACGTACTTTGATACCACAAAGAACGAGGTAGGTCAGCTTTTTTCTTGCACAACAGCGTGCTTATGTAACGATTGGTGAGCGTCATCGACACATAATATTGGCTTACATACAATACTTGCTCTTGCGCATACTTTGGCAATAGTTAATTGATTGCCAACATAGTGGATACCCTACATGGATTGCATTCTACTAGCCGCTATCACAACGTACCAGTGTTATTGTGAACAGCTACATTAGCTGCCAATTGCTAGATTGTGGATACAGAAGAATTGAACTCATTGATGTTTGCTACACGTACTTATATGGTCAATTAATGGCTTAATTATCCAAGCATCGATTCGAATAAGTGACGAGAAACGAGATAAAATATATCAAAACTATGAACAGATAATTTGCTACTATCTAAATTTAGTACAAGTTAACTATTTGTTGTCTTCCGAAAAAAAATTTCATATAAAAACTTGTATAGTTATATAGGCGTTATTACTTATTGCAATCCATACACATAAAGTCAAATATAACTGTATTTCTACTTGAGACCATTCTTAGTTCGGGCATAATCTAAGTTGGAATGGACAATTATGCAGAATTTTCTAGCTGCCTGTGACTTGACTAAGACACTTTTGTATCCATAGCACAATAATGTACCTACTGCAGCTTATTAGAAGACATTAAGCCAGTGTTTGTTTCCATAATCCTTGACAGAGGGCGCTACGGGTCCTTTTTATTACGAAAACAGTGTGACAAATAGAATAGAAAAGCTACAAAGATGTGTTAAAAGTCAACGTTGCTAGAGTGAACGGAATTTTAAAAAAATCTAGTTGTCAAGGTAGTATATTATTTGCATTTATTCAAATTAATTTATACAATTCTGTTTTAAGTTAAAATGTATAAATCTTTTTCACAATCTTTTATCCTTAACCTGCCTGACATTTTCATGTCAAAATAAGTGGAATTAATACAGATCCTCTCATTTCAATGACAGTCAATCAAATTCCGAGCCAAAGGCGACGATGCTATGACCTTTTCACGAACATAATTTTATGCGCCTATTAACATTTCTCAGTTTTAAATTCGTAAAACATCGACAAATACGGTGTGAGATAATAAAATAATTATGTAGGAAAATACTGTTTTAACATAATTTCTATGGCTCGTATAAGGCCAAGGTGAACAGGTTAACGAGTTAGTTAGCCAATATTGTCTTTAGCCATAAATTAAGCTAATAATTGAATGGTAAAGAAGATCCCGACCAGGTTATTTTCCGCTTAGTTTTTCTACCTATTATTTTTAACCTATGGGCCTCTACATTGTTTAACCTAGTTTCCTATCCATACTCTTTCTTACAAAAGGTTTGAAATAATTGTATTGCGTCTCGAAAGTTACACCGATAACGTTTCTAGTATAATATTCAGTATCCAATGAATTGTGACATTTTTAAAATTTGTTGCAAATTTTTATTAACGCCATTACCGACTTTTCCAAACGCCGGTATAATCTACATGTTCACTTTATGTATAGCAACTATAATATAGAGGTCATTTGCGTTAAAGAAGGTTTGAGGTTAGAACTTTTATTGTCAGTTCTAAGATGTCAGATCTTTTGATCGCCTGACGGGCGTGGGCTGACCGCCTGCGCAGCGTCGAGCGTCGCAACCAAACGGCTGACGCTGACGCAACGAGAAGTGAAAGTGAGATGCCGATTACAACACGCAGTGCATCAGTGAGCGATGCACCATGGGTCGCGGGATCATGAGATTTGGTTGTCAAACAAGACCTTACATATGTAAGTACATCGCCCGTTGTTAGATCGTCGTAAAAACATTGTGTGTAAAGTACTACTATTATTATTTTACTAGACAAGAAATTCTAAAAGCTTCGATCATAATCATTAAATTTGGTCAATACGAGTGGAATAAAAAATTAAATTTGTTAAACAATACCTTACCATCAAAGTAGTGCTGTAAGGTATTCTTATTAATTTTCAATAAAAATACGTATTCAAAATATTATAATTACCTCTTTATCTTATATAGCGTTATTCTTTAAACAAAATTTGAAAACTTTTGAGTATCAAGCAATAATCGAGCTTAACAACGCCTATGGTATTGTGATACACTAGTGACGTGTCATTAGGCGTATTGAACAATATGTCAGTCTGTGCAAATGGTTCTCGCTTCAGTTCCTTGCAAGCAAACATTGCAATAGCTTTGTTATACGCCTGGGGAGCTATGGTTGTAAAGCGATATTTATGTACAAATTTTTCAAACATGCGAGTGCAAATGTTTTCCTCGTGTTATAAATATAATGTAAATAGTTAAAAATAACATTTTGTTTAATAATGTAAAAGGCAATATAACAAATTCGTTATGTCTTGTTATCATTTTATATGAAAGGAAATGTATTCCTTGTGTTTTCGTATAAAGTTGCCAGTGCTAAATAAATAACGTTACGCTAACTTTTAAAAAGACTCCAAGATAGATATTTTCAATTTTCGATTTCTAAACGTATCGATGGAAGTGCTCTGATTACGATTACATTTCACCATTTTCACTTAGAAAGCGTAAAATGTTGACTTTCCAATTTGTTACCTATTCTCTAGTTCAAGGTTCAGTAATTAATGCCTTTAACCATTAAAATACAATATTATAATTACTTAATTAATTACTTATTACTTGTAATTAATTACATGTTACTTTGCGACTTAAAATACAAAAGTTTAATGTTGAATGTCAGTACTAATGTCTGTACGATTTTAATAACCAATATATATATCTTGTTCCATGTTATGTATGTGGTTCCTTATACACATTTAATAAAAAGATTACTTCAATAATTCACCAACATTTTAGTCTAAATTGGCATAAAGTAAACGATCACTGAGTTAACAGCTTCTCAATACATATGTAGATTTATTCAACATCAGTATGCTAAGAGGTGCCTCAATCTTGTAACAATGTTGACTCTCTGAATTGAATTTGAGAATATTTAAATAACCACATTTTAATATGTGTATTACATACGAAGCGCGTTACAATATCCTCAAAGAGCGGCTACTAAATTATATGAAGATAATTAAAGGAAGTTTTTAACAAGTGGTTAAGATTTTGTACATTATGAAACCGAAGAAAAGTATATTATGCGTGCGTAATGATATTAATCTGCGTAACAACTTAATTAACATTATAATATAGTAAAAGTTAAATGGAATACATACATCCGAATTAGATAATACGAAAACAATAAATATTACATACATGAATTCCTAACTTCATAACATGTTCGAATATTTAATATTATACAATATTTTGAATTTCAATTATGTATATGAATGTACTGAATTTATAGTGCTGGCAATTTTTTCTCAAGAGATTAAATGCTTCGATTTCTAAAAATGGTCGTATCGTGTAGTGAACGAAATAAAATAACCTTTGACCGTTAATTATATCCAGCAAATGTCAGCGTAAATTAATAATTTGAATGTACTGAACATTCGTACCGTCATGAAATTGTAATGTTCGACTCACAAATTATGCAAAATGTACGTGATTGCAAAAGTTCCTATTCGACATTTACGTAAACTTTAATATCGCCGGGTGTCAAAAGACTTGCAACGCAATGCTTATAGAAATTCTCCGCGATTAAGTTTTTACGAGCAAAAAAGAGTGAATGTCAATGTCGGGTTTCTGTAAAATCACTCATGGGTGAAATTCAGTGTTTTAAATTATTTTATTAGGCTGCTCAACAATAAATTAGATTTTATTAAGTCTCGCATTCCTATATTCATGGAACTGTTCAGTTTATTTATAAGTATAAAAGTAAAATAGATATTCATATAATACAATTGAAAAGTCATAGTAGTGAAAACAATGATATTGTTCATTCAGAAAAATTTATCGTTTTAAAAATATAAATATAATTAACCTGTTTACGTCACACATTTCACCGACAGCAATTTTCACAGATAAAACTTAACGTTTTCCATCCATACTCATTAAACATATTATACATCTCATGGGATGCAATCCATACAAAGGAAAACAGAAGCTACTTTACCATAAAGAAATTAAGTAGATCGACGTGACTTATGAATAATGCAGTATTTACCCTACTTTCAAGTACAATGTACCCCCAAAGACTTTAAACGCTTCAATTGTTAGTATAGAGCTTTCTTTGATATATATTTGTGCATACTAATGATCAACCTATCCAACACATTGTGAATACATAGTAGCGTGAGATACGGTTCTTTATAATAAAGACAACTGAGATTTATATATAAAGTATTGTGCATTGAATAAATGAGTGGCTTATAAAAAAAAAATATGTGATAGAGTTTCAAGTAAGTACATTTATAAATTTGTTATTTAAAATGAATAATAATTGATATAATAGTAAAATAAAGAAATAAAATGTCTTATTAATAAATAAATATACATTTTCTTATTTAAATGTAATATTTTCTATTTAGTTTATTTATTTTGACGTTATAAATTAAGTAGGCAATATATAAATAATTGGAATGAGCTTGGTATTTTTTAAGTGACGACATACATTAAAAAAAAATCTTTATTATACCATATGTCAAAATATATTTATTAAAGGAATAATTATATCGTATATGTTATCTCATTTATATGTTTAAAAAAATACTTACTCGCTAAAGCGGCGACTGCCGTCAACACGATGAGCACTTTCATGATGACCTTTTATTTATGATATTAAGGGGAATATAATAAAAAAATACAATGACTAGATTGTGGTCCGACCCCTTCGGCGACCCTGGTGCGACTGACGAGTGCAAGCGTTGCGCGCGCCTTTTCTTCACCTGACCTGCGTATGCGCCTAAAACCGGTACGAAGACTTAGGCGTGATTTAACAAATTCCTCTATTAATTTAACAATACATTTTTTCTTGATGTAAAGCTTATTTGTACTATTCCTTTAGACTCAATTAGATAGGACACGCACTTAGGAAAGTCCTCTGAGCAAGTAAAGTTTCTGTAATGCCCGTTACTTTTGCGAAGCGCTCCTCTCGTCCTTCGAGCGATACATATTGTTATAGCTACATCGATGACACGATTTCCAGTCAATACAATGGAGCATTTTTCTATAGCCCCCATTAACCATATACCACATAAGTAGATAACTGTTCATTCCGAAAACTCAGTCGGCACGCGTTACGATGTGCATATTAAATTGCTATAATGTTGGTACGTATGTTTCTTGTTTCAAAGTATTTTTTGTACAAACACCACGTCGAACGAACATACTTATGGCTATCGAAACGACCATTCACTTTGACGAATTTCTCGTGTTAAATGTTTCATGAAATACAACATTCGGTCAGGTTAATACCAGTATGTTTTTGCTGTTCCTGTTCTGCTGAATTCCATTATAAGCAACGCTATTTACATGAAAGTATATCAGACGTGTATTTAATTTAAATTACACGATACCTTCCTGAAAGCTATCAGTAAGCTACCGATCTTTAGCAACGCGTTTTAAAGGTCATTTAATAATATCTATGTAGATATATATTATAGTTTTTTTTATTAAGGACATCGTCAAACCGGCTTTTTCGAAATCGTCCGTGTTCCTTACGCGTAACAAATTATATCTACCTACTAATAATAAGCAAACATTTTTTCTAAACATGTAGATAACAATATTTTGTCTAAAGCCCAAGCAACATATCTTACTTTGATTTTTGCACTTTATAGCACACAACTCGCAAGATCTCCATGGGTCAACTTCTCTGTTATTTTTAGCTTTTAATGGAAATGAAAAACTTAGTAGTAGTTTCCTACAATCCTGTTAAATCATCACTATCACTTAAGAGATTCTGCATATTATGTATTCTTACAATCATTTCTAGGAACTGCAAATGTGTTACTATTATAAAAGGTCAAAATTCAAAATGTTTTGTGGTTGTAATTTGCAATAATGTCATAACATTGCGATGAGCGAAAGTGTGCGTGTTAAGTTAAAATAAGTGATTTCAATTGCGCAATACAATTCATTATTGCGTACCTACCATATTAATTAGTGTTAACGAATTTCTTCATCGAATCCATTACTTTATTTATACTAACAACATGCTATCATAAGGTATTAAATGTTCCTTATTCAAAATGTCTCTTTAAATTAACTTGAAGCGTCTAAACTTTAGTAATGTCATCAATTAAACTTCAGTAATTTCTTTGTGTTCAAAAATTTATTAGCATATTGAAAATAAAATTGGATTTATTAATGTTATGATACCCCAATATTATCTCCCTAAATTCCTACTGATTGCGTGGTCGAGTATAAAAGGCACTCGTTCCTTCTTCATGCAAACATCTAATTATTTCTCAACATATGTTTTTTATTTTATTTGTAAGAGTCAGAGTGCAAGCTATCAATTTTGCATACAGTGAAATACATCTGTACCCTATTTGGCAGTTTTTGCACTTGCATAAGAATAATTTTAAATAACTTAACATCACATTCGCTTGCATGTCGAACACTAATTCCTATAATTTCTACAAACCAGTTGACCTGCAGCTTTTTACCTACTGATTGCAAAATTGACCTTTACAATATTTTGAACCGGAAGCTAAATTGATGATATTCGCATAACATTATTATACCTGTTCTTACATGATTTGTATATTGCATTTGAATAGGTAACAGGTATTTTATACTTAAGTAATATTTAACAAGTAGATAATAAATATTGATTTACAAAATGCTGTTATGGTTATGTGCTATGTACAGTTATTATTATATTTAATGCCAATTTTATGTATTTTACTAATTTAAAAAGAGAAAAGCTATGAAATTAGGTGTAGATTCAAGCTTCTAGTAAGAATACAGGAGAAATTAATAACTTATTAAACGTTGTGTTATTAACTTCATATGACGATAAAATACATGCAAGCATGTATTTAGGCCTGCGGGATAGCACAATGGGATAAAAATTCTGTACAATATCCAATCGTAGGCATACCTACATATATAACACAATCTGTCCTGGTTTTCTTGTCATTTTGAAACTACGTAAGCCAATTTAACATGACTAAAATATTTTAAGCTCCTATTATTATATTAATATACAAAATGGGTACACATTATACTATACTGTATATGTATATTTAAATAAAAAGGTCGTAACATAAAAAATATAGATACCTATGAAGTAGGTACCTATGCATCTGAAATTTAAAATCAAAAATTTCTCAATGAAAATAGATGTGAGATTAATTTAATAACAATAGACCTTAATTTCGGTCATGGCTCATATTAATTTATTCAACCGGCAGGCATTCGGGCGCCTACATATAAAATTGTGTCTTGTTTAGGCTTTTGAAACTCATCGCCGCTTCGGCGGCAAAAAGACGAATTTATTCAATCGAATTATTATGTTCACAAATAATATATAAGCTTACTTCGTACAACTTTTGATAAGGACCCTTTTACATTAATCAATCAATCAATTTATCATTAAATCGTGTATTGTAACAACGTATTACAGTGGAAAGTTTTGGCAATGTACGCTCCGGGGTCTGGGTTTAATCTTGGCACGCACCAAAGACTACAAAACTGTAAAAAAATTTTATAAGCTTTTTAAAAGTAAATATCATTCGCTATAGCAACAGAGGAAAATATCTAGAGTTTATTGAACGTTTTAGATTTCTCCATATTGCTATAATGTACTGTCCCAACTAGCAATATCATTGATCAGTATGGTAGAGTACAGACGTACAGTAAAAGGGTTAAAATAAAAACGAGTATTTCTTGCACCAAAATATCCTGGAAATAATGGAATGTACAAAATCATACTGTTACTTTCATCATTTGAATACCTTGGCGATTTATCCAACAAATTACGACAGGTTATTATAGTGACCAGTGTGCCTAATTCGACCCAAATTAATTCCTCAATGGGCATTCTGTACCTGGAGGAAACCTGCACACTTTAGAGATGTAATAAAGCAGGTATACAATATTTTGTAAGGCGTGTTAAGTCTTCCAATCCGCACTTGGCCAGTGTGGTAGACTATGGCCTAAATCACTCTCATTATGAGAGGAGACCCGGTCCAGCAAGGGACCAATAAAAACGATGGAAAAAAAAGAAAATTCTGTACCGTTACATACAAAATATTAATCGACAATTACAAAATATCTCACGAGTAGGTGCTTTTATTAAAACTTTTAGGTTAACAATTGTGTTCTTTATGTACATTGAAGTATTCGTGTAAAATGCGTTTGTATGTCCTTGCGATAGGCGATGAGCAAATTACGTAAGAGCAAACTGACAGCTTATTATGCCTATTACCCACTTCTTCAGAAGTCGTTGCAACACGCGGATTCCGCGTAACACATTTTGAAATACCGTCATAGATACCCTCCAAGTGAATACCAACGTTATAAGTTGCCTAAACGTCATTTTATTTTAATGCCCTTATAAACACGCTCATGGAAGCTAACAATTTATCGAGTGCCAGGACAGTATTACGAGTATGATTTTATTTTAAAAACTTAATACTTATTTTAACTCTATCTTATCACACTAGAGGTGAATGCGAGACATTCAAGGGTAAATATTTATATATATGACTATTACTGACTAGGAATATTGATTTGTGTCCGTTTAAAATAAATTGTAATCCAGATAAATATAAAAAGGTTGTGCATATTATTTAGGTATAATATAAATTTATTATTATGGGTATGAAAAGCGTTTATGTCATTTGTGGATAATTTTTTTTCGATGTCTTAATTAAATGTCAATTTGCGCCATTTCTTTTTGATTTTTTTGATTATTACCTTTCTTGTCTTTTACACTTTCTGAGTGGATATGGATATGGTTCGGACAAAGATATCATAAAGGCCCTAGGCTTTATTAACATAAATGAAATTACGATAGAGCAGATTGAATGATAGATCACAGCACAGACAATGCCCATTCGACAATGGTTACTTTCACCGCTTGACTTATCAAAGGAAATAAATTAATGGCGCTAGTTCCGCATACTGGTTCAGCCGCGATGTGAACAAATGTTTGCGTCACTATACTTACTATACATTCTTTCATTCTTATTCATAAACACTCAATAACAATGATTTCGTTACGTATATTGTTTTGATTTTGTTACACTTTAAAACATTGGAGTGAGAGGTAAATAAATAATACACGTGCATTTAATTCTTACCTAATCATTTTTAATAAATAGAAACATAAGCACTTAAATAACTAAACTTTAAACTTTGGTAAGTGATCAATCATAAGACGTCAATTGCTATAAAGTATATATTCGCGAATACGTATGTTTGGTCTAAGTATATCATAAACTAAATAAATAACTTAATTTAATTAATCTATGTCGCTGTAGTTATAATATTAATCTCTAATGGGCCCAAATATGTTTTATAGTGAAGTGTCGATTAATTAATACTCACTTTACTACATCAAAAGTCAAGGGGGTCAATAAACAATATATTCAATGTTTTATGCAGATGCTGAGTGACAGGATAGACATTATCTAATAGAAGAATATTCTATGCCCAGAAGAAATGCTTCATTTTGTTTAACATTCTTGGTAACAGAAACATTGACTGAATTAAGTCTACAAAGTACGAAAAAATAATTTAATTTGGGAAATTCGGGATTAACTGAACTGAGTCATGATGATAATATGTTTCCCGTTGGGGTAGAAAACGTCTAATAGTGATAGTATGTAGATGTAAATTGAACGTAATTTTTTTTTGCATAAAAAATTATGTGTATTTTGTGGTATAGAATACATTCAATTGGCCTGTTAATTGAGTAAGTTGTACGAAAGTTGACACAATAGTAATATCTATAATGGTTCAAAATGAAATGTTATAGTGACGGTTTTAAAAGATGTGTGAAGTGTGAACGATGATCATTACGTGATTGTTACTTGAAATATATTCATAAACATATTCAAAAAAATATTATTTCCATGTAATGTATAGTATTCCATCTTCTTATATTTTATTTTTATCATAGCATTTTATACAATATTCTATGCTGGCAACATTGCATACGAACATTAAAAAGAAAACAAAAATCCAAATAAAAAATATCAACAACAACAAAGAAACATGTGAACATCTCAATTCTTGGTAGAATGATAGGCCGCTTCAAGCGATTGCGATAATATTTTAAATTCCGTAGTTCTCACAATGATCGTTGCATTTCAGACTTTGATTTATTTTCGCGAATCTTTGTTGACCGCATTAGATTGGTTATTTCCTATTTGGCCGTACTACAAAAAGTGGACGTTGGCAAAAAATGTGCAGCTTACGGAAGAAAGTGATGAAGATCAGGTGTTTGCTGACTACGACGAGGAGAAAGGGGTGGTATTCTATCCACCGGTATATGCTCAACGCTATGCAACTGTAGCGGACTGCCTTATGGATGAAAGATGGGCTGGTAAAATAGAAAAGGTGGGATCTATAAATAGAATACTAAAATGTAGTTATCATTTTCTTTTATAGTAATTACAGGATTTAAAGAAATGTTTATTTTTGGATGATTTGTAATCTTCATAAATAAGCGTTATAATATTTTACATATACATTACATTGTATTTTAGATCTTATACATATTAATTATAGTTAACAAATGAATTGCAATTTGCTATTAAAGCAAAGCCTTTGTCCTGCTACTGGACATTGTGATCAAGTGTGTTTGAGAAAATATGTGTTACAATTAATAGATCTTTTAAATGTAATATCCATTAAATTTATATTTTAATTACTATATCATGTGTATATATGTGTATTTATCAATTGTCTGATTATCATAACACAGGCATTTATTTGGCTAATGTGGAATCAGATAGTCTTGTGTGGAATTGTCCTAATTATATTATTATCACATTTTTTGTCACAATCACAAGTTTTAGTATTTTTTAAAACAGTTATGCTTTGCTTAGACAATCCCTGATATACAGGTAGTTGATTTTGGCTACAACGACATGAGCTTCATAAAGTATTTGAGAGATGTGCCGGGAATAAAATGCATCCTAGGAGTTGACATCGAGTCCTTGCCTCTCAGATGCTCCTCGGATCTGCTAGGCTGTGATGATTATGCTCCGAAAAGGGAAAGTCCTTTGCAAATTACTGTGAGTATATCCCACTTCGGGTGCATGAAAATTGTTTTTTTTTTCACAACATGAAAAAGCATGTATATATATATAACTAATATTAGATTCACCTACTTTTGCCATTTATATATTACTTATACACAACTGAAATTTTAAGCAGTGTCAAATGTTACTTCATTGATGGAGTGATATATGAGTAAAGAGTTGACACATCAATTGTTTTCCCAGCTCTACCAAGGCAATGCTGCTGATCCCGACTACAGGCTCATAGGATGTGATGCAGTAGTGGCCATTGAAATGATTGAGCACATGTTGCCCCACGATCTTGAGAGATTCATCCACACTGTGTTCGGTTACATCAAACCGCAAATTGCAGTGTTCACTACTCCCAATGGTGATTTCAATGTCCTATTCAAAGCCTTGGAAAGGAACGGACTGCGGAGATTGGACCATTTTTTTGAATGGACCAGGGAGCAGTTTCATGATTGGTAATAAATTAACCTTAACATTTATCTGTTGAAATGTATGAATATGTAAATACAATTTATGGCTTATCACCGGGAGAAGAAAATAAAAATAATGTTATTTCTTAGGTTGCCACCCTTGGATCGTGACACTGAATACTGTCCAACATATTACATAAATAAGATTTGCCATACAAATCTAAGTTCATTTATATAGGCATCGGCATACATTAGACGCCGATATAAGGTTATGTAATCAGGGTAAAAACAAAATTACTACAAATTTTAGGAACTTTTACTTATTAATGGTGATTTATTGAGATAATTCAGTATCAAACCACGATGGACAAATCAGTTGCTGTTTAATTGCTATCCATTTATAACAACTCATGATAACAGACAAGTCTATTTGTTCCCTTATTTATAGGTGCAGTAATATAGTATCCAGATATCCGGACTACACGGTGACATGCAAGGGCATTGGGCCCGGGCCCCCTGGCACACAGCGTCTAGGCTGCTGCAGCCAGCTGGCTATGTTCATTTGTAAAGACTACCACAAACAACAGGACTTGGATCTTAATTGCTTGGCACTGGTCGCTAGTGAGTTGCATAAATGTTTTTTTCTTATTATGTGCTAGCTATGTCCTGCGGTGTTACCGGAGTATATTATGAACCCTCGGAAATATATGGATAAAAATGTTCTATGTTCATTTACAGGGTTTAAACTATCCCCATACCAAATTTCTAATAGTACAATATAAATGATTTTACTATTACAGATGCTCCCAAGCATAATGATTTGGATGAAATGACAGACAGTTGGGAGAGCCCGGATCCAATAATGGAAACCAATATGCTATGTGCCCCCGAGAAGTAAGTTCTTGAGAAATCATAAATCTTATTATCTCAAATTTTGAACATTGGTTTATTAAGTACTGTATGCATTTAATGTCTATTGAAATGGACTATGACATCACAAATCAAAAGCTGACCATAAAAAAACCTCTCCTTACATGCTCATTTGACGCATTTTGCAATTGCAAAAATGATTATTAAACAATAACTAGCTTAAACAAATTCATATGTTTTTATTCTTAGCACTGAATCCTATGCAGAACTGTTGTTCTCTGAGAGACAGTCTTGCATAACTTTTATGCTCACTTCTCCCGATTCCTGTTTTGGAAATATCGAATACAAAGACAAGGTCTCACAGTGCAACCTAGAGGCGGAACGGGGGAGAAACTTTATGATGTTTGATGAAGAAATTTTATGTGATAACGTTCTGATTCCACAACGAAAGATAAATACCAAAGTTTATGAGTTCGAGGATGTGGCTAGCAGGTTCTTTGCTAATATGGTTTCTAGTTCAGTGTAGAATTGACGTTTTTACACGTATAAATAATTAGTTTACTCTTAGAATATCTTTTTATACTTATATTCTACTTTTTAGTTAGTTATTTTAAAAAAAAAAACGTAACATCACGCCTGTATTCCCCGAAGGGGTAGGCAGAGGAGTGTAGTACACCCCCACATTTCA